>SNQJ01S0025098.1:23174-35193 GCA_010110895.2 Picea sitchensis
TGTGAAGTGTTTACTCAATTTTAAACGTGTATGCAAATTATTATGTAGATTTAAATTGTTATGTGAATTGTTAATTTATTTATCAAAAAAAAAATGAGAGCGTATATGCTAGATCAAATGAAAGTTTAGTAAATTTCAAATTGTTGTTCCATTTTATTTTCTGGTAGTTTAATTGAAATCTGGGTCCCTACAATAAATCCCAAAATAAATACAAATATCAAGCCTTCACAACAAAGTTCAATAATTTCAGGAATAAGAAGAAGACTGGCTTGAGGAAGAAACCAAATTAAAAAAAGGATATGTCAAAGATACAATTCTTCAACTGTCGAAAATATGGTCACCACAGGAACCACTGTGCTTAGTTAAAGAAAAGGAAGGAAACAGATGAAGCATTAGTTGCCAAATAAAGGGAAACCTCAAAGAAGGCCAAGAATATTAAAACAAACGTCTTCTTCTAAGTCAAGGTACAATATTCTTCAAAGTTCTTGTACATACCATGTTTACATAGTTTTTTCAGATATCATGCATATCTATTCCTTAGAAGATAATAATTTCAAGTGAGAAAATACCTCTTAAAGAATAACAAGATAAGGATTTATATCACGATGACTACAAGTCAAGCAATACACACGAAAATATGAAGTGCATTGACAATCCTTGGTAATAATACATGTGGAAGCTATTATATAAGTGTTAATAATACCTTGCCCCTGCCCCTGTGCCAAAAAAGAAGCCTTAAAGTATCTTTGGTTTTCCATATACATCCATGATCCTATGATGAAATGATGAAGTTGGAATCTTTAGGGAATGGAATCTAATGAAAACTCCATGGAACGAGGAGAGAAAGAGAGACATGAGGAAGAACACCAAGATTCCAAGAAAGAAAGAAAAACCAAAACAACCAGTTATTATACTGAGAATAAAAAAGACTACCATCTTGGTTTGAGCCCATTAGAAGAAATCAAGAAGAATAAATGGAAGTTTTGATAAGGAAAATTGTATGTAATAAAATTTGAAAAAGACTTATGAATGGAAGCATTGTGAGATTGAGAAGTTCTTTGAGAAGAAGGGAAAAGACTATGACGACAACTCGTTCTAGTAAACCAGATATACCTCCTATAGTATCTGTAAATGTGTTGAACCTGCACATAATAGATCTACCTAAAAAATACTACACACATTTGCAGAGAGAAATTGAGAAATAAGAAGGAGAGAAAGAATACAAGAATTTTCATTAACCGTAATAATAATGAATAATTTACACATGATATACTCTATATAACTCAATGAATACACACTAGAGGAGAACCAATGCATCATAGTGGTGGTATAGAGTGATCTGGATAGACACCAATAGTTACGGGAGTGAATTGCCACCTAGTCTAGTCTCTCAGGCAGTTACGGGAGCGAACTTCCACCTACTCTAGCTTCTGAGACACTTACAAAAGTGAACTACCACCTAGCTGAGTTAACTAATCAACAAGTCTTCAGTTAAATGACTGAATAGATTGTAGTGAGGAATAGATCAAGGAACCAAGGGTAATTTTCCACTATGGTGATGACCTATGTTGGCACAGGGGCAGACTGAGGGTTCAATGCTACAACAACACACCAACAAAACCCTAACTACTGGCCATTTCGGCAACACCTGCGAAGCAGATGAAGTCTCACGCAAGGTAGAGGCAGGGGTGGTTGCACGACTGAGGTGTATGCAACCTTAGCTGGGACATAGATCTGTGATTGTAATACTTAACAAAGAACTTATCACCGACGATTCATCAATATTCAACAACTATCTACTTCGTAGATAGAACATAGCATTGCATCATTCACTCATATCTGATGTATCTAATCACTTCTCATAAAGAGGTATATTAAATATACCATATTCAAGAACTAAGAATATTCACATAGGTTAGATATATACATCATTAGCACAACGCATAAACAGATCTATCTATCTATATCAAAGCACTTAACAAACAAGGGCATCAACACATGGCACAAAGAAGAATAACACAGTATTTACGTGGTTCACCCCCACCCTGGGGCTATGTCCACCAACTCTTCTTATTTATTAGATTCTTCAATAGGTTATATGCACAGAGCCTCAAAACCCTACTCTGCATAGGACAGGAGATCTATGCAGCTCACTAGATCCTCCTTTCCCGAGGTAGGATACAACACTAAGCCTTCTATAGTGACTTGCACTCAGCTCTGTAAGCTTCACATAGTATGAACAAAGCACTTACAATCATTCAATCACATAGACCTAGCACTTAGCCAACTTCCTTACATCACATAGATGACCCTCCTTACATTTCCTATAAATCTATTTATACTTTACAAAATAGGCCTAAACATGGGTAAACCCATGGGTTGACATCCCATACCTGTTACATAATTCCAAATCCCAAAAAGGACCCAAAAAGGGGCTAAGATCCCATGATATCTTCTTCATCTTTTGCTCCTCTTTCGACAGACTGTTGAAGTCCCAAAATAGGTCAACTTGACCAAGGATCTCCCAAAACTTGGTCAAGGGCTAACAGGCCCCCAACACTCACCTACGACTCATCCCGAGTCACTCTGATTTGGGTAGTTCTTCTTCGAAAGCCTCAAGTTGGGCTCGAGTTTCTTCGACTTGTTATTGTGCTATGACCTCTTGCATAGTGAACTCTTGGATGAATACCTCATTCACAAGTCCTTCGAGGTGTTGTTTAGCTTTAGTGACAACCTGCTCTAGTTCTGCTCCTCGGCCTTCGACCTCTGTGAACAATTGATAGGCCTTATCTTGTACAAGTTGGAACCTCTAAGTTATTTTCACAAATCTTCTCTCGATAGTGTGGATCTTTTGTTGGGCAATGCATTTCTCTTGGGAGCGCTTCATTATTTACACAATTGACAGGGGCTTCAGCTGCGCTTGTATATTTTTGGCTTGATACTTCACCTCTTGGAGTTGTGACTCAAGTGAATTCAGCTCTGGATTCTTAGTGAGTTTCTTGTAAGTTTGGGCACTGTGATCAGTAAGTTGCTTGCATTCCATAGCAAGAGATTTTATTCACTCAACTGTGCTTTGAGAAATTGCTTCTCTTTGATCCCTTACATCCTATGGAGTCTCGGGAATTGTACGGATCTCTAAGTTTGTTATGCATTACTGTAGCTATTGAATAACTTCTGTGAGCTACTCTACTTGCTTCATGACTCAGTCCTCTACCTTTATTTCTATGACTGTCACAGAGCGAAGTGCTCTGCTGACCGCTTCTTTGACTTTGAGTTGCTCCATGGGAAACTATTCTTTTCCTTGCTATATTTGTGATTTTTCTTCATCGAACTTTGCTTGGAGAGAAATATTTTCCTGATCTGCAACTTGATGTTTCTATACAAGTACTCCTTGTACTTGTGTCAATGCCTCGGTGGCTTGTTCTGTTATCCCGACGAAGCTCCAATTTTGCAAATTTTCCTTCTGTAAAGTTCCCTCTGGAACCTTATGCAACTCGTCAATCCTATCTCTCTTCTTTCTTAGCTTTATATCCTTCTTCCCAGTGAGCTTCGTCTCGGTATGCCTTTTTAAATTTTGATTCTTATCTTCTTTTGCCATAGTTACTTCACGTTGTTGAGATACTTTATCTGGAATAGCTACTTCAATTTTCTATGGGTCTTCTAGTGTTCTTACAACTTTGACATCTCGGTCTCTGGTGTTAAATAGCTTCGATCTGTTCTTTTGTTTTGCAATCAAGTGTGCAATCCTTTTATTCATGAATTATTTTAACTCCTTCTTCTTCTTCTCTAAAACTTCTTCTTCTTCTTTCCTTCTGGCCTGATCTCTTTCAATCCAAGGTTTTCCTAGTAACATGGTAAATGGGGAGTTGTTCTCAATAAATTTAAGAATCTAAAATCCTTCCTCTGTCGAAGTTCCACTGGCATTCATAGGTATCTGGGTGAGCTTTCCACATAGGTTTACCAACTTTCCTCTATATAACCCTGTTCCTCCTTATGAAGGAACCATAGTAGGCTTCCCTATAACTTCCCAAGTTCTCTCTGTCATGATATTCACCTGTGTTTCCTCATCTAGAACACAATCAATGTCGAAGTCTCCTATTCTTTCTTCAAAGCATTCTTTTTCTTTGAAGGTCTTTGATAATCTGACATGTTGGTGTTCATTCAGGGTTTCTTTCATATGTAGAAATACTTTTTCTGATTCTTTCTAGGGTTCTACCATAATCTCAGTTTCTAGATCTTCCTTAGGGTTTTCTTGTCTCATGTTCATTTCTTCAATATTAGCAATCATTCTAGGGAAATCCAATACTTCATGGTCCATGTCTTTGCAACAAACACAACTAGTTATTTTCCTAGGGAATTCCTTATAAAGATGTTTGAGTTTTCTACAACTGTAACAGAGGGTTAATCCTCTCTTTCTTTTAAATGATTCCCATCTCTTTCTATATTGCGTGCTAGGTTCATAGTAGCTAACCTGCAAACATTTATTTTTAGGATATTGCATCCACTTGTTAGTCCAAACATTCTTTCTATGCATAAGTATAACATATTTTTCACTATTCTTATCAGATCTACTCATATCAAATCTTCTTTCATCTATTAATGCCCTAGTTTTCAATATAGGATAGAATTTATCAAGCATACGTAGATCCATACTGTTGAAACAAAAATTTCCACTTATCTTACTTTTACAGCACACAAATATTTCAAATCTATAACTTTTCAATATTCTTACCTTTATCAGAGCACAGAGCTTGCAGATCCTACCTCTTTTAATAAGAAATTCTCACTTTTACCTTTCTCAGGGAATAAATCTTTCAGATCTTACATGTTTTCTTCAGATCATATTTCTTTTCCTTGGCACATATCTTGTCAAAGTAGAGTACTATGCACTAGAGAGACAGATCTATGCACAAAGTTTTCACAATTTCAGGTCAGATATTTGCACAAACCTTTTTCTTCCTCAGTTCCCAACAATCACAGTTTCAGGTCCCGGCAATGGAACCATTTGTTGGCACAGGGGAAGTACTAGGGTTCAACGCTACAACAACACACCAATAAAACCCTAACTACTAACCCTTTCGACAACACCTACGAAGAAGATGAAGTCTCTCCAGAGGTAGAGGCACAGGTGGTTGCAGGACTCAGGTGTTTGCAACCTTAACTGGGACACATAACTATGATTGTAATACTTAACAGAGCACTTAGCACTGATGGTTCATGAATATTTAACCACTATCTACCTCGCACATAAAACAAAGCATCACATGATTCACTCAGATCTGATGTATATATGCACTTCTCATAAAGAGGTTGACTAAATCTAGCAGATTCAATCACTAAGAATATTCACATAAATAAGGAAAGAGTGGAAAAGTTAGATATAAATAAGGAAAGAGAGTAGGATGGAGGTAGGTAGAGAGAGAGAGAGAGGGCAGAGATAGAGGAAGAGATAGGGAGAGATATAGAGAGAGAAAGGTAGAGGAGAGAGTAGGTGTAGAGAGGAACATAGGGATAAGGATAGACACAGAGAGAGAGAGAGAGGGGATGAGAGAGGGACAAAGTGAGAGGTGAAGGGAGGGATATGAGGGTGATTTTTAGATTTCTTGGATATATTGTATTCAATTTTTGTATTGCACGTTAGTTTTCTCATTTACCAATTTTGTTTTTTTAACAATTTGCAATGTTATACTTAATAACAATGTTAAATGTAGTAACAATATTAAATGTAGTACTTTAATATAAATTCATTTTTATCTTGCATGTTATTGGATAATACTTTTGGGGTTTCATTGTTGGATTCACTTTATATGAGGTATATAATTAATATTTATGTCTAATATTGTTGTAGTCACATTATATCAGTTATAATTTCCTTGTTGGCACAGGGGAAGTACTAGAGTTCAACGCTACAACAACACACCAACAAAACCCTAACTACTAGCCCTTTCGACAACACCTACGAAGAAGATGAAGTCTCTCCAGAGGTAGAGGCACGGGTGGTTGCAGGACTCAGGTGTTTGCAACCTTAACTGGGACACATAACTATGATTTTAATACTTAACAGAGCACTTAGCACCGATGGTTCATGAATATTCAACCACTATCTACCTTGCACATAAAACAGAGCATCACATGATTCGCTCAGATCTGATGTATATATGCACTTCTCATAAAGAGGTTGACTAAATCTAGCAGATTCAATCACTAAGACTATTCACATAGGTCAGATATATACATCATTAGCACAAAGCATAAACAAATCTATCTATATATATCAAAGAAATTAGCAAACAAGGGCATCAACACATGGCACAAAGCTGAATAACATAGTATTTACGTGATTCACCTGCACCCTGGGGCTATGTCCACCAACTCTTCTTCTTTATTAGCTTATTTAATAGGTTACATGCACAAAGCCTCAAAACCCTACTCCACATAGGACATTATATCTGTGTAGCTTGCTAGATACTCCTTCCCCAAGCTAGAATACAACACTAAGCCTTCTATAGTCGCTTTCACTCATCTCTGTAAGCTTCACATAGTATGCACAAAGCACTTACAATCCTTCAATCACATAGATATAACACTTATCCAACTACCTTACATCACATAGATGTCCCTCCTTACATTTCCTAGACATCTATTTATGCTTTACAAAAAAGGCTTAAACATGGGTAAACCCATGGGCCGACATCCCATACCCATTACATAATCCTAAATCCCAAAATCCCATACCCATACGACATCCATAATCCCATTACAGGTTGTCGAAGTCCCAAAATAGGTCAACTTGACCAAGGATCTCCCAAAACTTGGTCAAGGGAAACACCCCCTGAACATCACTATGGTGAAAATAAAGAATGGGTTCCGAAAATGAAGCCATGTTAGGTACCCAAATACAAAAGATACATTGAAATAAAGTGAGGAAAGAGGGAAAACCTAATGGGAAACCCCCCCTCAAGTTACAATGTATGTAAAAAAGAATAACTATTGTTGCTAGGAAATTGTGTCCTGCACTTAGAGACGACTTCGAAGAGAATGGAACTTTTTCTCAGTGAATGTCTTGGTGAAGATGTATGTCATCTATTCTGTTGAAGGAAATAATTTTAGATCGATGTTCCCCTCATGTACTAATCCCTAGATGTAGTGCATGTAGATCTCGATGTGATTCGTCTGCTGCCTCTGAACTATATCTCTGCAGAAATTTAGAGTGCTTTGGTTGTCACACCAAATGACGATCAACCGATGAAAATGAATGCCCAACTTAGTAAGAAACTATTGTAGCCACATAGCCTGAATGGTTATGTTAACTACCCCTATGTACTTTGCCTCGCTGAAGATAGAGAAATGGAATCTTTCTTCTAGCTCGACCAACAAATAGGCTCATAACGAAGACTGAGTGACTAACCAAATGTGGACTTGTGATTAGTGCTATTAGCAGCCTAGTCATAACTAGTAAACTCGATAATATATAATGAAAATTCTATTTAATAATGAATCCCAAAGGTGATGGTGCCCTATACGTATCGAAGGATACGCTTTGCATCCTTCCAATCTAGCTCATGCGGCTCCTGCATGAACTTGGAAACTGCGCCAAATGCATAATAGAGGTTTGGTATAGAGTGTGTGAGATACAACAAGATCCATAGTAGCTATCTCTACAGTGTGTTGTCAACCAGTGGAGTCTTGCCACCATCCTCAAGTTTGACTCCTAATAGGAAACGAGTTGGAGCAGACTTGCAGTTTGTCATGTGAAATCTCTCAAGGAGATTTTGTGCATACTTGGCTAGAGAAAGTTTGATGTCTGATGCATCCCGAGTGATATTGAGTCCAAGGAAGAAGTGTATCAGACCCATGCCCGTCATAAAAAACCTGTCATGTAGAATCCTCTTTACTGCAACAATCATTGAAGGTGAAAAACCAATGATCAAGAAATCATAAACATATAGAAATAAGAGTAGAAGTGAATAATTCATCCTGAGCATGTATACATTTGGGTCTTATTTATAATGTACAAATTTCTATGACAATAGGTAGGATTCCATCTTCGCATACCATTCCCTCAGACCCTGCTTGAGGCCATAAAGGGACTTCTTCAATCGACAGACCAAAGATGAGTCCTACAAAAATCCATGGGGTTGCTCCATATATATCTCCTTAAAGATATCATTGTGAAGAAATGAATTCTCCATGTCCATATGATGGACCTCCCATCCCCTGGTTGCCGCAATGGCAAGTGTCAATCGTATGGAATCCATCTTCGCTACTAGAGAGAAGGTCTCAACATAGTCAATATCATGCACCTGCTGAAATCCTTTGGAAACAAGCCTCGATTTGTATATGCTAAATTGTCCATCTGCTTCACTCTTGGTCAAGTAGACCCATTTTCATCTAACAATTTCCCCACCAGAAGGAAGGAGAACCAAATCGCAAGTCTAGTTCTCGACGAGGGAGTTGTACTCCTCCTACATGGTAGATTCCCAAAAGGGATTTCCAATAGCCTCGCCATAAGACTTTCGATATGAAGAATGAACCAAGAAAGTATGCTTGGAGGGAAATGGTTCAATGGAATTAAGTGCAACAGGAGGCTCCTCAAAATCAGATCGAGTCCTCCTAGTATCATTTGGCTCACCAAAAAGATCCCCTGCATCCTGAGGAGTAGTTTGTGCCCACTTGGGCCTCTACTTTGGATCTACAACTACATCTAGATTCTCTAACTCTGCATCTGACTATACTGACTCTGAATATGAATCATTTGAGTCCTCTAAATCAAAACTCTCATCCGAATAAGAGTCGACATGTGCATGCTCATCATCTCAGACAGGTGGAATAATGAAGGTGTATGCATGCGGTCGTTGAGGTACATGCGAGACACTTTCCTTGAATTGGACACTATGCTCAATGATGAGCCAGTCCGAGGAAATATCAATAAGCCTATATCCCTTCAAATCATCGGGGTATCCTACAAAATTACACTTAATGTTCTGTTGATCAAGTGCCTTCCTCTTTTCAGAGGGAATCTGGGCCCATGCACGTGAGCTGAAAATGCGAAAGTGGGTCACTTCTAGTTTGAGGCCTCTCCAAGCCTCATAGGGGGTCTTATCCTTGAAAGATCAATGGGAGATCTGTTTTGGATGTATGTTGCACAATTAAGTTCTTCGACCCATAGTCTCTATGGTAGTGACTTTCCATACAACATGAAATATACCATCTCCTCTAGAGATTTGTTTTTCCACTCATCAAATTTGTTTTTCTACGGAGTATAGGGAACTGTGTGCTACAATTGAATCCTCTCCTCATGGAAAATATTATGGATCTCATGATTTACATATTCTCCCCTGTTATCTGTTTGAAGGAATTTGATCTTCTTTCTGGACTGTGTCTCAACCAGGGATTTGAAATCTTTGAGGTGTTGAAAGACCTCAGATTTGTTCCTAAGAAAGTAGATCCATGTAAAACATGAGAAATCATCAACAAAAATGAGAACAAACCTCGGTTTTATGATGGATGGATGCATAAAAGGACCCATAAGGTCATTTTGGATCAGAGCTAAAGGTGTATAAGCTCTTTGAGAATTTCCTTTGTTGAATTTCTCTTGAGGGTGTTTTTCGAGAACACATCCCTCACATACTCCCTTGGAGAAATGGATGTCTGGTAGACCATAAACCATTATTTTATTTCTAATTTGTTGAAATGTATCTAATATTTCTAAAATGGATGAGGGTTTCATATCCTACTACTTTCATCAGCATGAGTAAGCAGTAAAGGAGAATCAGGTTCAATGAATTCAAAAAATGTATACAATATAGATTGATGATTTACCTCACCTGTAGAAACCCTCGGGTTGGTTTGCATCTCATAGATGTCCAAAAAACTTGGTGTGGTTATGAATTTATTTTCGGTGCTGGAATTCATCATCTGATACATGGAGAGAAGTTTGAAGGAAAGTTTGGGAACATGCAACACGTTCTCGAAGCTTCCATTGATGAGTTCAATCCTTCCTTTTCTGGTGACTTCAACATAAGAGTTTTCCCCTATCAGAATAGGAGGACCTTTTCATGAATCCAATGAATAATATATTTCTTTTGAGGCATCCATGTGATGTGATTCTCCTAAATCTACGATCTAAGAATTAGGAGACGAGTTAATGCATGGCTAGAATTTCCTTTATTGGGATTCAGATCTTCTGGCTTTTTATTCTTGGAACCCTGAGGGATGCGATATCAAAGGTTGTTTTTATGAATTATTTGAGACATTACATCTATTTTTTTTTTCATGCATGAGGATTCTGTATGGAATCCTTTGTGACAGTATGTGCATTTCTCCCCTTTTCTTCCCTTTCCCCCTTAAATGGATCCGGAGGCATCGGTGAAAGGTTTTGTGTACCCTTCCTTTTTCGGATGTGAATGAGCTTTCCTTTAGTCTTTATATTTATATTTATGATATTTATGTCTTCCATCTTTCATAGTAAGTGCATGCACCTTGGGCCTTTGATTTTTCCCATGTTGATGAGATTTGTTTTCTCTTGTGTCAGGGATTCGATAAAGTCCTCAAGAAAAGGAATCTTCCAGGTGGCTTCAGAGGCGCATCTGAAAAAATGGAATGTGGATACGAATATAGATGATTCAAGACCAAGTTTGGAGAGAATGGTGAGAACCATTTGTTTCTCCTCCTTTATTTATCAACCCTGCAAGCTTTGAGTTGCGACAATAAATCCTTGAATTTTGTAAATAAATATTGGATATTGTTGAAGATTTTTGGATCCAATGTGAGAAGTTGCACCTCCATCATGTGTCCCGTCATCTCATCCTATTTTCCAAATATCCCTTCCAAGGTGGTCCATGATTCATTTGGATTCTTACAGGAATATATGTGAAAAAGGAGATCGAGAGAAATAAGACTACAAATTGTTCTGAGTTCTTCATCCATTCGATTTAAGTAGTTGGATTTTTCTATAGATGATGTCGATTCTATATATGTATTCAAGGTTAACCTGTAAAATCCTTTTTTTCAGATATGTATGGCTATTTTATCCTTCCATGCAAAGTAGTTGTAAGGTGTAAGAATGAATTATTTTTGGAAATCCATCTTTATGTTATCTTCAATCTTTTGTACCTAAAAAAACATTTAGTGTATCTTTTTCTTAGAATTCCTTCATATCTAATACCATGTAAGTGTATTGAACCTGCACAAAATAGATCTATATACAAAATACTACAAACATTTTCAGACACAAATTGAGAAAGAAGAAGAAGGAGAGAAAGAATAGAAGAATTCTCATGATATGCTTTGTATAACTCAATGAATGCACACTGGAGGAGAACCAATGCACCATTGTGAGTGTTTATAGTGATATGGACACACAAAAATAGTTATGAGAGTGAACTACCACCTAGTCTAGTCTCTCAGGTAGTTACGGTAGTGAACTGCCACTTAGCTGAGTTAACTCGTCAACTAGTCTTCAGTTAACTAACTCAACAAAGTGTAGTGAGGATTGGATCATGGAATAAAAGGTAATGTGTCAGTGTGGTGATGATCCCAAAGCAAGTGTTCATTATCATGGTTATGATCCTAGTGTTGCATGGTGACAAAACAAATCCAACATCTAAACTCAACTCAACTAGTCAAACTGAAGTGTCAACTGAAAGAGAATATTCTCTAAGTGAAATATTCTCCCCTAAAATATAGGAGACTAGATAATGACTAATTATAACTAATAAACAAGGAAAAACCTTAGGAAAAATAAATCCTAGGTGTGTGTGAAGTAACTCCAACAGTATCCATGGATCAGAATTTACATATAAAAGATTGTTCTTCCCAAATAAAGAAAATTGACAAAGATGCTTATACCAGAAAGAGACCCATGCATGAAGATATAAGAAGACCTTGTATGTATTCAAACAAATTGATGCAGAGTATCTTATATACAATGGAAGCATGGTGAAAAAATTCTATGAGAGAAATAGTATATTATAATGGTTACTCAGAAGTCTGGGATGATGGATTGCTAATCCATGAC
>SNQJ01S0025098.1:99439-109694 GCA_010110895.2 Picea sitchensis
CCAGTCATTATATCAAGAATTACAAGACTACGAGATTGGTTTTAACCCACTATAAGAAATCAAGAAGATGAAATGAAACTTGTGATGAAGAAACGTGTATGAAAGACTTATGAATGGAAGCATCGCAAGATTCAGATCTAGAGGTTATCCTAGATGGAGGGAGAAGACTATGATGATAGCTTGTTCCAGTAGCTAGACATAACTCTACCTAATCCATTAGATCATCTGCAATATCCATGGGTTGGAGTTTACATCATATGAATGTAAGTAATTTTCTCCTCAATAGAGTAACTGAGAAAAGAAGCGTATGTAGAGAAACCTCAAGATTTTGAGGTATACCAAAAAGAGACTCTTATATGCAAATTGAACAAGACAACTTAATGCATAGCCTCCAATGAATAACAAAAGCATGGTGAAATATTTATGTAATAGAAATATTGTATCAGAATGGTTACTCAGAAGTCCAGGATGATGGATTGGAAAATCCATGACAAACTCTCATGATGACAGAAGAATTGACAGTTGGATATGTTCCAGTTTGAGCCTTTCGATGATGTCATGAGCTAGCAGAAAACAAAAGTGTTGAATTCAACCATGATATATTTTAATGATCAGAGCTATATGAATCCTTCAGAGAAAACTAGTGTTCCAGAAAGGCCAAAGTAAATTTAGGTCAAGCATTACATTCTCCATGATGAGGTCCGAAAAAGAGAAGTGGTTCTCCAATATATCTCCACAGATGAGAAGATAAGAAGATATTTTGGTAAATCCTCTGTCCAAAATGAAAAAGTTTGCATATTCAAGAAACAAGCTTGAGCATTGATGTGTTATTGAGATGACTCCTAGGTTGGGAGGGAGAACTGATGTGTTACTGATTTATGGATAGTCATTTTTCAATTCGAAAAATGGTCCAGATAAGGAGTTACTTTCCAATTCAGAAAGTGGTTTGAGATTTTTTACGGACAAGCATTTTTCTAGTTCGGAAAATGGTCCATATCGGACAGTCATTTTCGTAATGAAAATGGTTCGATAGATTGTTGATGTACCATAGAAAATGATTCCCCTTGTGGAAAGTGTTGGGGAATGGTCTAGGAAAATATTTCTTCTTGACAGTCACTCTCAGTAGTGGTCAGGAAGATTGGTTCACCTCGTCGGCAGTCATTCTTTTGAAGTTCACAGTTGTGAGCAGTTTCGAAGAATGGTTTGTTTTGGAGGTTGGTGCAGGACAATCATTTCCTTAGGAAATGGTCTAGGCAGTCATTCCCTAGGGTGGACTCATTCTCTCTAGGTTTCACTTTGTTTAGTTCCGGAAGAATGGCCCATTTAGGTGAATGGTCTAGGTTCATCAATCAAGGACAAACATTCCCTAGGGCAAACTCTTTCTCTCCAGGTTGCACTTTTTTTAGTGCCGGAGGAATGGCCAATATAGGTGAATGGTCCAAGCTCATAAATCAGGACAATTATTCTTCTATTCTTCAGAATAATGGTCTATTAGCTCATGGATAATGTTTTACCTTCTGAGGGCAGATGCTCTTCTAAATCTAATGTGTCTATGGAAAATATATTTATGCTACTATGGTGGATGTGTTCCACTAGTTGTCACTAATTAAGTAGTTGTGTGCTACTTCGTGTGGTAGTGTACCACTTGATTGTAGTTGTGTACTACTATGGATAGACACAATTGTGTTCTATTGAATGACATTTTTCTGATTTCGATGTAGACTATCAGTAGTGTTGAAAATTATTATCATCTAGATGGATGGTCAGTGTACTGATGGACAGACATTCTCGAGATGGAAAATGGTCCAGGACATTTATTCTTCTAGGAAATATGCCCGGATTAGAAGAATGGATATTATATCACTCTTTGGAGTTAGTGACTAATTCAACATCATATTTTATCACTCATATGGAGTATGGTTTCAAGAGATGTTGTAGTTGATGCTGTCAGATGACATTGATATTGATGATGGTGCTCGTGATCTAATCATGAGATAGTCTGTACGAATATGATGATGCTACCGGTTGAATGGTATGTTTGTGCTCAAGACCATTTCCTTCAATACCTCCCTAGCTAGGAGGGAGTGCTTATATCATGGAAGTTATGATAGGAATTTACCTCCATGTGTAAACCTGACAAGAATAGAATATTTCGGGAAGCAAGTAGAAACCCTAAAGCATTGAACATAACCCTACAAGACAAGTCACCTCAAGGAAATAATAAATATTAATCATTTAGCCTCCATAATGACCTAGCTGTGAGGGAGTGCTTATATTATGGCATCTATGGTAGGAATTTACCACCACGTGTAAACCCCGACAAGAATAGAATATTTCAAGCAAGTAGGAAACCCCAAAGCATTGAACATAACCCAAGAAGACAAGCCACCTCAAGGGAAATAATAAATATTAACTATTTAGCCTCGATAATGAGAAGTTGGCCCATACAACTTAGGAAAAATAGTATAAATACAAGTAGCTAGACCCCATTTTGTACACAACTCAAAATTTCAACTGGAAAGAAGTGCGCACTGCAAAAACAGGGCTAGTGCGCAAGTCTAGGGAGAAACTGCAGCCGACAACTGCTGCAATCTATATTCCTGGTTTAGGCTTGGAATTTCTATTTGCTATGGTTGTAAATTTTATAATAAGTATTTATATTTTCTCTTGATGCATTAGCCTTGGTTGGATATTGGTTTGCTTCTAGAGTCATTCTATGTCAAGGTTAAGGTGATCGGGGGTGGCTTCGGCCTATGTTTGGGTGACAATATTGTTATATTTTCTATGGATAAATGAGCACATCTATTACGTTCTAACTTATACCACTCCCTTTGTGAATATTTTTTGTGTCTTTATATCTATTTAATGAGAGAACACAATGGGTGGTTTCCCTAGCCCTCCACCACTAGTGGTTGTTTACCTAAGTGATCTAGCTGACAACAAGGATGATGGAAAATGTTCAACTATAATAGGTGGCCCTTCAAGTTCTCTCCCTCCATTAGTTATCTACATTACACTCTTCCCTTTATCTAAGAACTTTGTGAAGATTTATTCCTCTTCTTGGTCAACTTCTTTAAGATTATTTCTATGATGTTCATTTATTCATGTCTTTGATTAAGGATCTAAAAATGGGAACTTTAAGGATTTAAAAACTGGAATCAAGCTAAAATGAGATGATACAATCATTGAACTAGGAGCCTCTTTTTTTAAAATCTCTTTGACTTCTTCCCATAATTCTAAGTTAGTTGTCTTTTCTACTATCCCTCTTGACTCATGCTTGTAGGTGGATCTCCTAGAAAAAATCACTCCATGAGGGTCATATACCCAACTACTTTCCTTTTAAAAATCAAAATGTTTCAACATCTCTTCGACTTTAGAAAAATCTACCCTTTGTTGTGTTGATGATTACAGCTGTGTGAGACATCGTCGAGGACATCGACCTAAGAGAGAGCCACTAAGATGGGTGTGTGGTTCCTATCTAAGACAAATCTAGAATGTTTTGTTGGCATCCTCCTTATAGAGAGTTTATATGAACTCCAAATGATTCTCCTATATAATGCAGTGAGAAAGAAGATATCTTGAGTTAGATGTACCTGTGGCTAAGCACATGTAAACATGTGAATCCCCATGAGTTGGGTGCATCGTTCTGAGACAGAGATGAAATGATGTATTATCCTCCTCTAATAAGAGAGTTGATATTATGAAATCTAGATGACTCTCCTATGTGATGCAGTGGGAAATAAGATCTATTGATTTGGACGTGCCTGTGGATGAGAACATGTGAATGTGATCCTAGTGGTTGAGCACTAGTGAGTGTGGTTCTCTTGTCAGACGCAGTGAGATAGAGATGTATACATCCCTATGGATGTGTCCCTAGTGGTTGAACACTAGTGGGTGTAGGAGATCCCTTACTATATTTTTCAAGAGTCAGACTTACCTGTAACTGTAATTGTAATGTAAAGGGTACAGGTTGACCCCACCTTAATGTAAAAGATAATTAATGTAAAAGATAATTAATCTCGTAATTATTAATTATATTTTGATTTATTGAGTTGCCCTATTGTGCCAATGTATCACCTATGTTGATAGGTTCAATATAACATAAGTAAAGGTAAATTCCCCATTGAGGAAACATATCTTCAGTGTGAGTTTGGAAATTTCAGCAAGTACTTCTTCTTGGGAAAAGTGCACACCTCTCTTGGGTGCTAGTATTCTAAGTTTTGTGAGAACCCTTTTGTGTGTTAGGTTTTTATGGTGGTGGAGGTATTTCTCTTGAATAATATAGCAAAGGATTGGTTTTTTTTCTTCCCTTGTTGAGAAGGGTT
This sequence comes from Picea sitchensis, assembly GCA_010110895.2. NCBI lineage: Eukaryota > Viridiplantae > Streptophyta > Pinopsida > Pinales > Pinaceae > Picea > Picea sitchensis. The sequence continues at coordinate 103,765 of SNQJ01S0025098.1, forward strand.
TCCGAGGATACTTCTTGTGTACTTTTGCATGGTTATTCTTCTTATGCTCTTGATTGTTGAAAGAAATTGTTTATGGTTTAAGTAAATTTCTAAAATGGAATGAACTTCATGATTAATATTTTACTATTGAAAAATAAACATGGTATCATATCATAGGTCTTGAAGAACCCATTGCACAAATAATTTTTCAGCCATCTTCTCTCTGCTGCAAAAACCATATGCCCCTCCTAGGATTTCTGAAATTTTTGTATGACCTACCTATATGAGAGGTTTCATCACTTGGAAAATGAACGTTGGGGATAAAAACATCATAGGAGTGTACAGAGTCCTTCAACACACCTCCATCAAGCTTTGTATTGTAATTCCGAGCATTTTGACATTTTGGCCCTAGGGTTTCTAGGGTTTTGTTGATTTTTGTAGAAAATTTAGAATTAGGGTTTATACAACTCTTTGAAGGAGCTATTAAGATCACCAGTGCTATCCTATCTTTCAAGGTATTATTACTTTTATTCATAAGTCAAAAAAAAACTAAAAGTGCTAACCTAGCCTAGCCGTTAGGTTTTCTAGCCTAGTTGACAAGGGTTTGTGAAGAATCCAAAATTATGATGAACATAATCATGATGTAAGACACGATTGATGGTTCAAGAAAACTGAGTTCCTAGAAGTCAAGACCTCAAGGAGATGAAGACATAAACATATCAATACTCTCAGGTATGGTCCCTACCAATGATAATACTTGGTTAATTGACAGTGGTGCATCCAGACACATGATGAGTTCTGGAAATCACCTAACAGATTTTTTTGAGAAAGAGACAGATCTACATGTTGTCCTTGGAAACGATGCCAAACATTATGTTAAAGGGGTTGGAACTTCTACCTTCCAACTAGATGCATATATGCAACTTCAATTAAAAGAAGTACTATATGTACCTGGAATGAAGAGGAACATTGTATCCATTTCTTCCTTGGAAGACAAAGACATCAAGGTTACCTTCTGAGAAGGAAGAGTATTTTCATGGCACAAAGACTCACATATAAATTCAACCAAGGTAATTGGTGTCTGAGAAACCATATTGTACAAATTAACCATCAGACCAGTCCAAGCCTTGTTACATGACACTATGAGCTTGAGTGAGCTATGACATAGAAGACTTTCTAAGATTCATTATAGATCTCTCCCAACTCTAGGGAAAATGGTAACATTTCTTCTAGAAATACAGATTCAACATAAAGGTTTTTGAAAAGGTTGTTCTCTTGGGAATTTTTTTAAAGGATATTTCTGAAGCAGTGACAATAGATCCAAGGAAATCTTGGACTTGATACATTTAGGTGTGTGTGGGCCAATGATTGTTGCATCTATGAATGGGCACTTGAACCATGCACTCTTCATATATGATCACTCCCAAAAAACTTTGATATACTTCCTAAAGAATAAGGATGGATTCCTTGCAAAATTTAATGAATTCAAAGTTCAGGTTGAGAACCTAAATAGAATAAATATCAAGGCACTAAGGTCATATAATGGAGAAGAATACACCTCCAAATATTTGAACAGCTTCTGTATTGAAGTAGGGATAAAGAGGGAGTTCACAGTTCCTTACAAACCTCAATAAAATGGGGTTGCAGAGAGGGAAAAGACAACTATCATCGAGGAAACCAAAGAAATGATACATGATCACAGTCTACCTATGACTCTATGGGCAGAAGCATGCATCAAAATTGTGTATGTTCAAAACAAAAGTCCTCATCAGATATTGAAGAGAATTACTCCAAAAGAAGCCTTCGTTGGGTTGAAGCCTAAGATTGGACACTTTAGAATATTTGGTTGTCCAGTATATTTTCATGTACCCAAAGAGAAGAGATTCAGGCTAGAACCTTTAGGGAGAAAGGGCACATTTTTAGGATATAATGAATCCTCAAAGGCATATCGGATCTACATTCCTGGTTAAAGACAAATTGAAATAAGAAGAGATGTTACTTTTGAAGAAGATATAGCCTTCCAAAGATCCAGAGAATATCATATGGAAATTGATAATGAGACAATGCCTTCTCCCGATTTAGAAGTTCAGAGGGAGACAAACATTGTTCTAGTTGATCTAGGGAGAATATCATTCTACAATAGTATGATATTCAGGATCTATGCACAAGGATATTACCTTTCTTTACATCTCTTCCACCCTATTTTGATTATCCTTATTGGATAATTTTTCCTTCAGCAACTACTTGTGAATTTTGAGCACAATTTCCTTCATTTTCCTCTCACTCGAAGAGGACTACAACACTCCCTCATAAAACATATCACCATTTTTTTTTTATGAAAATCATTAACCTCACGAGATTGAATACCCCTTTTTTTAACCTTAACTTGAGTTACTTTGTATCTTGTTGGAGAAAGTTACCTTTGTATTTTTTCTTCTAAGAGATATAGATTAAAAGTACCTACTTGATGAATCACTGCTATCAACAACTTGATTTGTGGATATTTCCCTCCTCTCACTAGAGGATACAACTCCCTTTGTGAATACTTTTTGTGTCTTTATATGTATGTAATGATATAACACAATGGGTGGTTTCCCTGCTGCTCCACCACACCACTGGTGGTTGTTTTCTTTATTGATACAACCGACAACAAAGATAATGGAAAATGTTCAACTGTAATAGGTGGCCCTTCATTTTCTCTCTCTCCATGAGTTATCTACAATACAGTCCTCCCTTTATCGAGGAACTTTGTGAATTTATATTCCTAATATTCCTCCTCTTCTTGGCGAACTTATTTAAGATTATTTCGGTGATGTTCATTTATCCATGTCTCTAATTGAGGATCTAAAAAGGGCAGTTTAAGGCTTTAAAAACTTTAACCGAGCTAGCATGAGATGATAAAGTCATTGAAATAGGAGCTTCTTTTTTAAAAATCTCTCTGTATTCTTCCCAAAATTCTAAGTTAGTTTCTTTTTTTATCATCCATCTTGACTCATGCTTGTAGGTGGATCTCCTAGCAACAATCACTCCATGAGGGTCATATACCAAACTACTTTCCCTTTCAAAATCAAACCGGTTCAACATCTCTTCAGCTTTAGACAATCTCTTGTGGTAGTGAGAAAGCAATTGATTTTTTGTGTTGATCAAATGAAAAGTGGTCAACTATTAGTTACTCTTCATAATATATTCCAAATCCATTAACTTAGGTTTAAGGAAGGATCGAAGTTTGAATGGTTCTTCTGTGAAACCATATATCCTAATAATGGTATGATATTGTGCATGGAACTAGTCTCTTTTTCAAGTGTCTTTACTTAGTTGTAGAAAATGCATCATCTCTGGAAGAAATATTGGAGGAATGGAACAAGGGTATACATGGCCTTCATGAAATTATCAACAAAATAGTTGAAATCTCTATTTTAATATTACATTTTTAAACTATGGGGCCATTCAACTATTTGTTTAAGATTTCCTTCTGAATCAATAATGTATATTCCCCATCTCTTGAAATAGGAGTGGTTATAAGAGAGGATGAGGTACACTAGGTAGGATAGGTATCTAAAAGAGCAAGTTCTATGGAAATTCTCTAATTGAATTTGAATGGGTTCTTTGAGGAACTCATAGAAATCATATTTTAGGGTAGCAATGGAGTCAGCTGATAATAAGAGGGAGAAAAATCCAAGGGTAGTTCCATCCATTACTCTGTCAAGGTCTCGACCCAATATTTTACAAATCAAGGTTAGGGCATGCTGAATGTTTTCTATGAAAATGTTAGCTGGGAATGCAGTCGAGAGGGATGGTAAGGGAAAATTTAGGGCTAAGAGACTCCTAAGTAATATTTTTTTATCAACATGAGGTAATTTCTGGTATGAAGCTTCCAAAGTGGGTTCCTTTTAGGTTTATACAAGTTCTTCTCAGAAGAAAATAATTTTGGTGAGTGTTTCTCGTGAAAAATCACAAATAATATGTTGTTTATCGAAATATATTTTTTTGCATTCAAGAACTAGGTAATTGGTGGAACACTAATGGATGATTTCAGAAAAATTGAAATTTTTCATAATTATTGAACTAACCAAGTTCGACTCACACAAATTCATATAGTATGGTCTTCTCTTAGCATTTTTCCATGCAATAGTGATGATTATGTTTAGGTTAGGGACAAAAAAAATTGGGTCATAAATCTCATTATCCTAATCAATTAGGATATTTTCATTCTATGGGGATTTATTGGAGGTCTCATACTTTTTATTGTTTGAGACAATTACCATTAGAAAAATTGAAAAATACTATGGAAAGAGTAAATTGTAAGGAATCTAGGAACTCACACATTACCTCGAAACAAATTGAAAGAGACCTTGAGAATGGTTTGTTGAAATCCTTATTTGTTTGAAAACGACGAGCGTATACTTTCGCGCTTTGGAATGAATAATTTTCTTGAGGCCCGATGAGAATTATATTTATATTTTATCCCGTAAACTTCCACATGTCAACTTTTGATTCACATAACGTCTTTTAACAAAGCCAAAACTATTGAAATTTTGAGTGACATTACGCTAACGTCAACATGGTACCAATGACACATGGAATCTTCATATTGGTCCATGTCAACACTTAAGTGGCTCTTTGTTCAGTGTACATGTAGTTGATTTTGATATGATGACTAGAGTGCCCAATGGACCCCCTCTATGTAGGTGGCATTCTCGAACTAGCTCTAACAAGTGTTATGTTGGCATGGCATGTTGTCGTTGATCTCCCTAGTGTCCTAGGTGTACTACTACAATCACTCCAAGTGGTGCTATGTGAGCGTACAAGTGTGCGAAGAGTGGGCATACACGTGGCTACACAACTCTTGATGTGTCTCTCCAATATCCATTGTCACACCCCTTGTGCCTTTTATCTCTTGTGCACTTTCACAATGCGACATCAACAACCTATCGCAGATATGAATTGTTTGCATCCATTAGATGATCAGGCCCCTCACTTTCAATAACATCGATTCCTAAGCTCTAGTCACATGGGATAACCTTTGTATAAAAAGGGATTAATTCTTTCAAGATCATAACTAGACATGTTTTACCTCTCGATAAGCACCAAGGAACTTGAAACTTATCGTTGGGCCCTTAGGTTATGATTTCCCTATTGATTTCTCTAGGGCGATTGAAGATATGCTATCCCTTTCATTCCAGGAGCTCTGTAAGATTTCCTTTATCCTCTATTTTACCCAATATCGACTTTATAATCGTGATCATCTTGCACATTGGTGACAAGATCAAATATGGTACTAACATGCTTATTGATTCTAGAGAATCTTATAATATGGCTAAGGATAAAGACATATTTTTTTTCTTTAAATGAATGTATCACCAAGAAAATATTTTTTGATGAAGATAAGTATCTTATTTTTGTAGGGTATGGAACTGTTTAGGTAGATAATGGTCATTTCAATGATGTATTATTTTTTCCAACTATTTCCTACAACCTTTTATTAGTATATCAAATTAATCATTCAGGTGAAGGTAAAACTATAGAGTTTTGACCTCATCTAGTTGTAATCAAGAATCTAAAAGATCCTAAGCATATTCTTGCAACTAGACTTGTTGATTATATTACTAGTTTGTGGAATCTTGAAAATTTTGGGTCATCATCTTTTCCATCAGATTTTTGTTTCTCGTAGTGATGACTTGAGTAAACTTTGGCATGAGGTTTGGTCAGATAAAATATAGTTCATTGCAATAACTATGTAATCAATGTATGGTCATTGGTACTCCTAGTGTTTCGTGAAGAGATGGTGTTTGTGTTAGTTGTGTTCTAAAAAAAACATCATTGGGCAAGTTTTGACAAACATCTATCTTGGCATGCCTCGACCCCTTTGCAATTTGTTCATAGTGACTTGTGTGGTCCATTGTCTTATCCTTGTTTTTTTGGGTGTAAGTATTTATTAACTTTCATTGATG
>SNQJ01S0025098.1:137810-158307 GCA_010110895.2 Picea sitchensis
ATAGTGACTTGTGTGGTCCACTGTCTTATCCTTCTTTTTATGGGTGTAAATATTTATTAACTTTCATTGATGACTTTTCCAGACGCACTTGGGTTTAATTCTTAAAACTTAAGAGCAAAGTGTTTGACAGGTTTTTGGCCTACAAGGCCCTTGTAGAAAAACAATCACGACATCAACTTCAAAGGTTAATAAAATATAATGGAGGTGAATATGTGAAAAACAATTTTATAAGTTACTTCACTGCACATGAAATATGAATGCAACACATTGGTCCATATGGCCCACAACAAAATGGTGTTTTTGAGAGAAAGAAACACACAATGAAATAAATGTCTAAATGTATGATCCAATATAAGAGATAAAGTATAAAGTGTTGGGCGGAGTCCATTAACTGTGAAAATTACATATTAAATTACACTCCCACAAAGGATCTTAAAAATATAACATTGGAAGAAGAATGGAATAAAATTAAGCCATATGTAATCCACTTCTGTGTATTTTTCAGTGTAGCATGGGATCACATTACTCATGAATCCATCCTTGTTTGTGGCCTTAAGAAATATATTTATGGTCTTAAGAAAGCTTCTTGATATTGTTATTCCAAAATGCAAAACTTTCTTCTTGATATCGAATTTTTTGGATGTCATTCTAACCCTAATGTCTATACCAAGAAAGTAGGAAGCCATCTCATAATCCTTTTTCTTTATGTTTATGATCCTATCCTCATTGTTAGTGACCCTAAACTTTTAATCCATGTGAAACCAACCTTAATAAGAAATTTGAAATGGAAGACATACACTATTTACACTATTTACTCAGCCTCCAAGTATTACAAACCAAGGAAGGAATTTTTCTTTCCCGTTCTAGGTATGCTTGTGACCTTCTTCATCAATTTCACATGAAAGACTCTAAAACAACCTCTTCTTCCTTCCAATCTTGAGTCAAACTTGTTTCCACTTGTAGTTCTCCATGTTACAATATTGTGCCCATTTCACGAGAGACAATGCTACACCATTTTCATCCAACCATAGGCACAAATCCACCCCCGAGCACCTTAATATTTGCTAAATAGAATTATTTTGTGAATCCACACTAGAACCAATAGATAAACGAAGAGATCACACCTTCTCCAAGGTAGCACACAAGTAAGAGTACCAAAAGGATGAAAAAGAGTGCACTACACCACTACAGTTGTTGTTGCTCCTCTTCCATAATTGTGCACTACTTATGTTTCTATTGGACTTCTAAGATATGTGCACCAACTGAGTGTGTGTGTGTATTTCCAAATGAGCTAAAGAACCTTCTATTTATACTAATTTAGCCAGGTGAACATGTGTCTCTTCAAGCAGGGTCGACCTACCCTTTTATGCATATAATACTTCAATACTGCTTATTTTGCTGAGATGACTTGTTTTCCAAGGTTCTCACACATCTGTTTAGGTTTTGTCTTGATTCCAGAATATTCTATTCTATTCAAAGGTTTATCCATGGAGGTTAATACCTCACACAACTAGAAAAACACAAACAATCCCTCTTAGCTAGGGAGGTATTTAACCATGATGTTCCCTTATGGTCTTCATAGCCCTGCTCACTATGCCATGATCTTCTCGTCATGCTTATGAAGACCATGCTACTCGTAGCATCATTACATCACAAATGACTACACCCATGTAGACCTGTCAATATCATCTATGGGCCACAACCCCCTAGAGAACACTAGAGCTACACCTTGTAGTGTGTGTCACCATCATTGTCATGGGATACACCCACATGACGTGCTCACCCCTGGATACACCCATGTCATGAGTATCATCATTACTATGATCATTATCCGTACATCTCACATGGCATGGGAAAGACTTGCATGGTCTTGGAGGTCTTGGAGATCGGTAGCATCACCAAAGTTACACAACCTATCTCATGATCACCCATATAATATTACGATAAACACCATCAAAACCATATAGCTTCTCGACTATGCCAATAGCATACTAGACTGTCTTAATGGTGTAGAAAAAACTCGGCATATGAGACCATATCACTAGAGTAGCCTATAGCTCAACATAAATCCTACAAGTCAGCAAGAAGCCTACAACTTGACAGAAGGCCTACAACTTGCTATGAAGCCTAAAACTCAGCATGATTCCTACAAATTGGCACAAATGCCTACAACTTGACATGAAGTCTACAAATCAAAATGAAAGCCTACAACTCGACACAAAGGCCTACAACTCGGCATGAAGGCCCACAAAATCCTTCTTTTCAAATTTTGTCATCAACTTCCTCTAGCTAAGTGAATCCTCGAACCACGTTTCCATCTGTTACATGCCCCTATGCATCCTTGAAAGTGTCATGAAACATTTCTTCTTCTTTATTAGTTAATCCCTCTGAAGTTTGAATCCCTCTAAGTCCTTTCAAGTCTTTCTTTTCTATGGTAGCCTTCCTTGAATATGTAGGATAACCTACTCGAAACATGAACAAGAAGAGAAAAACTATTTCCAATATAATAAAATTTTATATAAGAACATATCAATTTCATGGTAATTCATTACAACATTACCAAGGTGTCGTGTCTGAGAAAAAGAACAAGAAATATCTCCTAGAGGAGATGTTAGTTCATATTGCAATTAAGTACAATAAGAATTTATATTAAGAGTACATGCTACTATGCATTCATTTGTTCCTAAAATTAATAAAATCTAAAGGATTTCAATACTCACTTAAGCAACAATAATAAAAATATCAAACCTGATATGAAACCCTGGAGTCTCGCTATTGTTCTCCTTGAGTTGATTTTCTTCCAAGACAAGTATTCTTTCCAACCTAGAGAGTGAGTTGTTCCTCTGAATTTATTAGATATGAGACATTTCGAGCTCTACAATTGTTTCTTGGACAAAGATCCCTTCTCTTTATAAAGAATAAGATCTGGAGTACTTGCTTTTTATTTCTTCTCCTACTCCACGTTCATGTGCTTTAAAGCTCCAAAAATCAAACTCTTCATCCTTTGATGCATGGTCTCCAGTATGTGGTTCCATAATTTTTCCATTTTTTCTTTGTAAGGATGATGTCAAACCTTGTCTTTCATGCTCTACTAAGAGACCATGCTTCTATTGTGTCACTCAGATTTCATGGAGGAAATCATGATTGTATTTGACTTTGACCTTGAGCAGTCTTTTGACTTTCACCAAAAAATTCAACTTTGACATTTTTGATGGTTGAGGGCACTAGGATATGCATTGGGTTAAGGTGCACTAGGATATCCAAAAATTATTCCAAACGCTTCACTTAAAGTGTCTCAACAATCATGTTAGGGTTTGTTACTACTCGAAGATAAAAAACCCTAGCTCCAACTGCAATTTTTCTACAGCGAACTTGAAAGAGAGATTCAGATCTACCTTCTAGTGGATATACTATTCCAAAGGAGGTGTTGGCCCATAACCTGTTATAATATTTTGCTTGTTTCAACATAGAAAATTCTACACCATTATCACCCAACCATAGGCATAAATCCACCCCGGAGCATGTGAATCTTTGCTAGATAGAATGATTCTTCGAAGCAACACTAGAACCAACATATAAACCAAGAGAGTGCACCTTCTTCAAGGTAGTGCATAAGTAAGAGTACCAAAAGGATGAACAAGAGTGCGCTCCACCACTGTAGCTACTACTACTCCTCTTCGAGACTTGCGCACTACTTTTTCTACAACTGCACATCTCATATATGCGCACCAATTGAGTGTCTGTGTGTATTTCCAAATCAACTAAAGCACCTTATATTTATACTAATCTGTCTAGGTGAACATGTGTCTCTTCACGCAGGGCTAACCTGTCCTTTCCTGCATATAATACTTCAATATTACTTATTCTGCTGAGCTGACTTGTCTTCTAGGGTTTTCACACATCTGTTTTGGTTTTCTCTTACTTYGAGAATATTCTATTCTAGTAAAAGGTTTATCAATGGAGGTTAACACCTCCTACARCTACTAAAACATCAACACTCATGAAGTAGATGTCACCTTGTACTGTTAGTTAGTTGGTAGCCACTTATACTTGTTTCATACCCATATTGATCTTTCCTTTGTTGTTGGTATTGTTTCTTGGTATATGAAAACACCCCATGAAAGTGGTTGGAAAGAAGATAAAAGGATACTTTAATGTGTTCGAGGTACAATTCCATTCATGATACATTACAGTTCAGGGGTACTCCTTTATTGGTTAGTTTCACTGATTCTGATTTGGCCAGTGAACCTAATGATCGAAATTCTATTGAAAGTTATGTTTTCAACCCTCGTTCAGGACCTGTCAATTGGGTTTATAAGAAACAATATGCTATTTATCTTTCTTTAGAAGAATCAAAGTACAGAGAAGCAATTAGTTGAATTCAAGAAGTCATGTGGCTTCAACAGATCCTTTCAGAGTCTCAATTCCAACATTAACATCTGACAACCCTTGGGTGTGACAATCATAGTTCCATCAAGCTCGCAAAATATCGAATTCAACATGAACACGAAAAATACATCAAGCTACACATTCAATTCATCAAATAGATCATTGATGATCGAGTTATTTAAGTGCTTATTTTCCCTACAGAAGATCAAGTTGCAAACATTTTCACAAATTCCCTTACAAAAGATTTTTTTTCCAAACTTCGATCTATTTTAGGAGTTCATGAAGTTTTCGTTAAGCGGGGATAGGCTCTAATGCCTCCTTCCTTCTCCTACTATTTAACATTTGTAAATCCGTCAATCCTATCCCAAGTTGTTCTTAAGGGGGAATGTTAGGATATTTAGACACTTGAGAGTTAGTTAAGATCAACTTGGTCTAATGCATCATTAGGTAAAAGTGTGCTTCTGTAATATGAATTAGTATGCATTTTTAGTTAGGTAATCTAATGATCACGATATGTTCATGACATAGAGTGATTTGATGGCTTATGTTCTCCTTGATCTAAAAGTGTGTTTCTTTAATATGCATCACTATGCATTTGTTGTTAGATCTGATGGCTCATATCTTCCTCGATCTAAAAGTGTGTTTCTTTAATATGCATCAGTATGCATTTGTATTTAGATATGATGGCTCGCATTTTCCTCGATCTAAAAGTGTGTTTCCTTAATATGCATCAGTATGCATTTGTAGCTAGATCTGATGGCTCATATTCTCCTCGATCTAAAATTATGTTTCTTTAATATGTATCAGTATGCATTTGTAGTTAGGTAATATGACGGTCACGATATGTGCCCGACATTGATTGATCTGATGGATCATATTCTCCTCGATCTTAATGTCTACAATAATTTGTGGCTTAACACCAGATTGGTCCATGATGTCTATTTAAAGAGCATGGAGGGTCATTTTTCGATGATCATTTGTGAGAAAATCTCTTGTAAATATTTCTGTAATATTTTATTTTTCATTTATAAATTGCTCAAAGTGGCGAGGCCATGGATTTTTCCCCACAATGGTTTTACCATGTAAAAAAATTGTCGTGCTAATCTTTGATCTCATTGTGTTCATCCTCTGTTGGAATACTTGTATTGACAATCCCAAATATCTAGTTAATAAAATTTAAAGGGATAAGTGTTTGTCCCAATTTAAGTTTAAAGAAGGAATAGTAGGTTAATATTAACTCAATCAAAAAATACTTGATCTAACCTTACTTTGAACTTTAATGAGTTTACTATTTAAATTTGACATAACAATAAAAAAACATATACACCAAGAGACAATTAATCTAAACCTAAAATTTTGATTACATATGTTCATAAATTTTAATGATTAACTAGACATTTGGGAGTGGAGTTACCCGATGGAACCTTTGAAAACCTCCCAAGAAATATTTCCTAAGAATCTTACCTCAATAATGAGCCCCCGTATTGGGGAACTCCTATCGAAGTGATTTGGTATAAAACCTCATAATTTAACCTCAATAATGAGCCCTCACATTGGGTAAGTCCTATCTAAGTCATGTGGCATAAAGTAATTTCTTATGTATTTACAAGTTAATGATTGGAATTCAAGGGTATGAGAAAAATATAAAGTGAAGAGAGATATTTAGCCTCGAAAATAATATTAAAATAAGGAGAGATCTTTAGGCATGGAGCAAGTTGATGATTGAATTACAAGGGTATGAGAAAAATATAAAGATAAGAGAGATTTTTGGTCTTGAAAATATAAAGATAAGGGAGATCTTTGGTTTTCAAAATATAAAGATAAGAGAGATAATTGGCCATGGAGTAAGGGATAGATCAATTCAACAAAATTTGCAATAAATTTATCCAATGTTCATATAAGTATATGTGAAAATTTATGTAGGTAGAAAGAAATATTGATTGAGATAGAATAAGGAAAGATAATTTTGACAAAGCCCTTTTAAATATAATTTTATAATTTTGATTATAAATGAAAAACTTACTAAATCTAAAAATGATTTGGGAGAGGGAGTGGTGAATTATGAATCTTTGAGCACATAAGTTAATTAAGATATTTTGTTTGACTTGTTTTTTCTAAAAAGCATTTAGAAATTTCTTTGTAGTGTATATCCTTTGTAACTTAACAACTATTTGAAATTGATATGCTTTCCTAGATACAATGGAGGACATGTACTCTTGGGAAGGAAAACTTATATGACATTTGCAGCTAAGAATTTTACAAAGACTCTTTTGGACCTTCCTGAGTTCATACTCTTGTAAAGTGAAAATCAATTTAATAAAAACAAAAGAGACATCGTGTAAATCAATTTAATAGAACCAAAAGAGACATCGTGTATAAAATAGTGCATTGGTGTATAGATTACAAAATTTTAGAAAGAAATGTATGGAATAAGTGTTTTAATTTATATGATTAATCGCTTCGAATCTATATTTCTTTATTCGTCCTTCCAGAATATATTAACAAGAAAGTGATACTAGTATGAGAATGATGGTCACAGGCCCCTCTGGCCTTTGCCAAAAGAGATCTTACAAATGCTTTCGGAGCGTTCAACTTATGGATGAGGGATGATTGTTGTGAGTGGGTAGAATCCACTAGCATCTTAGACTGTCTACGATCCGATACCGATGGAAAGCCGTTCCTGTAAGCATCATTCAATTCCTTGCGAACTTTATAAGGACTACAATTTGAGTTTTTGCAAGGAGTATGGAACCCTAATTCCTCGCAATCTCTGTTAATACTGGAACAATCGCTAGAATTATTCTTATAACGAGTAACATCCGAGCACTCGTAAGTAGTCTGAAACCCTAATCTCTCGCAATCTCTATCAATAACGGAACAATATCTAGAAATATTCTTCCTATTTCCAATGTTTGCGGTTTGAGTCCCGGCGTATGCTTCCCATACATTTTCCTGAGATGGTCTGATTTCAGAGGATACCATTTTTAACAATTTCTCTACCATCTGAATACGAAGAGGGACATGGAGAGGAAGCAGGCGGCCTTTATAAAAGAGCTCGTCTGCGGGTGAACCAATGGAATCCAGCTCTATCGAGGGTTGGGCATTAAGACCGGATATATCAAACTCGAATTCTCTCGAATCCGGCGCACTATTCATATTCAGCCTACTCCCGCTAATCCCTTCAGAAACAATTACCGATCCATCGCTCTCTGCACTCTTCAATGCTTGCAATGGCAAAAACATCCATGTAAACAATTACCCAAATCATAATAACTAATACTTAATCATATGGATGGATTATCATTAAAGGTTCACAATTACTTATTCCAACATACAATTCTTACAATATCAACTAATTATAGGGAAGAGCATAATGGCATGCATATCAATACGTTCTCCATGTTGATAATTACGATTGTTCCGTGATATGCACCAAGCCAACTCTATATGATTTCCTAGGATTACATAACAGAGGTTGAATTATTCCCTCTGCAACATAAATATGGCTATGCCTTTGAGGTTACACATATGCATTCCCTCGACATCCTACACCATATTCCCTCAAATATCAATCATACCCTAGAAAGGTGATAATTGGTGTTTTGAGGATTCATCCATGGTGCTTGAGCATGAAAAGCAAGGTTTAGAGTTGTGGGCTCTCGTTTCCCTCCATTTACTATGGTCCTGGACCATAGACCCATCCATGATTCCCAAGACCTTACAATGGCTCCCATATTCATTGCAGATGGCAACGACTCCCTAGAGAGTTATTTTTTTATGCTTTCTATGTGTTGTTCATGGTGATGAATCTTGAGAAGGTTCAATTAAGGATTGAATTTATTGTTTCCTTGTGTTCCCCTCTAACCATAATTATGCCTCAAGATCCATTTCCAATGCACAAAACCTATTCATAACACTTATATCCCAGCTAGAAGACAAAGACCACCTAAAAAGTTCCCATGTGTTGGTTTGAGAATTTGTCCAAGGCTCTGAAGCTCAAAAATCTTCAACAAGAGCCCAAAGCACTTCTTCATTATTTGATGATGGTCAAGGCCCCATTACCCATCCATAATGTGCATATATGGTTCCATATTGTTTTTCATAGCTCTTGATTCCAAGAAGATTTGGTTAGGGTTTAAGAACCTTGTTTGCCTCCCTTAATGTTAGTTAGACCTCTAGACAATTTCTAGTGCTCAAAATCTATTCCGGGCATCCATATCCCTCTAGTAGGCCAAAGGGACCCTACAAGGATCTCATGTGGTGGTTTGATGATGCATTCATGGTGCTTGAGCCCAAGAAGTTATGATTAGGTCCTCAGAATGTTGTTTTCCTCCTCCAATCATTTTTAAGGGCTTAAGGTTGTGGCTTCCCTTCTCCAACCATGTTCAAGGTCTTGATACCCATATGTGGTGTGCAAAAAATCTTAATGATGTACATATCCAACTCATATGCCAAAGATCCCCTAGCGAGATCATGTGTTGTGGTTTCTAGGTGTTTTTGACCATGGTCGAGCTTGAGAAAGGTCAATTAGTGTTTAAGGCTCTTGTCTCCTCTCTTGACCATGTTTAGGCATTAAGACCCATTTCAAATGCACAAAACCTACCTATGGACCCCATATTGCACTAGGAGGCCTATAGGGAACCCATGTAAAGGATTTGTGTGTTGGTTTGAGTAATCATTCACGGATCTTGTGTAGTGTGCTAACTTTTTGTGTTTGTAAATTGAGCATTCATGAAATATAATTAGAGAGCGTAGGAGTATATAGTGCATAGTGTTTGTCTAGTAGTGTAGGTGCAATATTTACTTATGATAGCCACATGAATAACTCTTGTATTTGTACAATAGTACTAGGCTATTAATAAATGTATCTCCTGTAATGGATGTGCATAAGGTCTAGTTGTAGTAATGCTTCCATGGGGATGAAAAGTAAACAGGTTATTATAAAATAGTGAAAAAATAATAAATGACACTCTTAAGTTAGCTTTAGATAAGTAAAAATAAAATGGATTAGTGGATGGGATATTTTCATGGATGACAAATAGAGGCATCCATGCAATTGAGAAATGTAGTCTTTTAATGGGAAAAATAGAGAGAAATGTAGGATTTTAATGGGAGAAAGGGAGTTTTTGTAATGGTTGTTGTTGTTAGTTTTTATTGAGATGAGCTTAGAATTTTTTGTTCTTAGTTTTTAATGAGATGGGGTTAGAAAATTTACTGCTAATTAGGGGAAAGAAGTCACGATATATTATGTAAGTGATGATATATTAAGGAAATTTTGAGGTGGTTTGAGGATAATGAGAAGGAGGGGATGATTTTCATCCTTCATAGTTTTCAATTATTGAGGAGTAAACCTTAAGGAAATTTTGAGATGGTTTGAGGATAATAAGGAGGAAATTAATTTCTTCTTTAATAGTTTTACTGATTTTTAATTGAGGATTCTTGGTTTCATTTGGTTTCATTGAGGGTTCAGGGTCTCAATTTTTGACAAAGGGGTAAGTAGGGAGAAGAGTTGTCCTTGTTACTTTCGTATTGCATACCTGGTATGAGCTTGTTGAGCTTGTTATTCCTTGATTGCATCTCACTGTAAGTTTTGTTTAGTGAATTATATGTATGTCTGAAACCTTATTTCTTCTATCTCTTAATTTAAGAAAAATATCTTAAAGGAATCAATTCTTTTATGAATTAGTTCAGTGAATAAATTGTTGGTTGAAGAACTGTAATTCCTTGACGATTTATGAATTGATTAAATCTAACTAAAGGACAAGTTAGAATTAGTTCAGTAAATTAATTGTTGGTTGAAGAACTCTAACTCCTTGATGACTTATGAATTGGTTAACTCTAACTCAAAGACAAGTTAGAGTAATGTATTTTGTTGGTTTTGCATTTGTAAATGGGAAAATTATTTGCTACAATTTGCACTAGTAAATTAAATGAGGCTGATCATATAATTAGCAAGTTGCATTCAATGGCTATTTCATTCATAAATGGTAACTAGCTGATTGATTAATTCACTGTGATTACATGCTCAAGTTCGTTATTGCAGTTTTTATGGGTTTGCATTTTGTTAAATTTTACATTTATGTATTCATAAATGATTTGCATTCTAATATTTGGTATTGAAGCTTAGGGTCTAAGCCTTTGGGCTTATTGACTTTCCTTTCCAATTAGGAAAATACAGAAACCCCAATTCTTAAAAAAACATTCAATAAAATGAAAATGAATAAGTGATGTTTGTTATGAATTGAACATAGATCTCTTGCCAAAGCCTTACTTAGCCCCACACACCATGAAATAGAAACTTATACTTCGTCAATAGTAAAGCTATATAACCCAGAACCTCCATGCACTGGGTATCTGGATAGTCCACGGGTCAAGGGTTTTGCAACCATAACCTCAAACCTGTAGAAGGAGACACCCTTATAAAACCTTCAATGAATTGATGAAAGCTAAAAAAATTATATGCCTACCTCTGGATTGCTCCATTACTTCCCAATGGATGGCAATTCAATGTTACATTCAGAATAGACATCTGATGAAATTGAAGATGTTACATTACTTACTTTTAAGTTAGTAACAACATGCTAGCAGTAATATACTCTAAAACTGTAACATATTAATGAGACAGATAGGCCTGCACTTGAGGGTTAGCATGGGAATGTTTGTTGTACTGCCTGAGCTAATTCCTCCGTACATAGGTTGCAGTGAATACCAATCTGTACAAGACAGCAGGACCAAGAATTCTCATCTTAGCAAATGATCAATCTGCCAGACAGTTTACAGAAGGTAAAACTAGAAAATACAGGCCACATTTCTGGGGAAATTGCTCTGTTATTACTGGATTGTAAGATGAAATATGAAAAAAAAAAATATTGTACCAGCCGATCAAACAAAAGTTTTGTAGATTGAAGTTTGTTCCAAGTAGAATAATATGGGAGTGATCTTATATATTCTATACCTTCAGTAATAAGGAGTTGAGAATTGTACCATCTATGGTGCTTATATGAGGAATTTCCTCGGAGATATTCTCCAAGTCATGAATTATCTTTAGTACTTGAAATTGTGCCTCCCACCATGCAGTATCCAATACTGAACTCAAAGACTAGGATCAGGCCAAGTGAGGTCTCAGCTCCAGAACCAGTACCAGGCTAAGCCCCGTGTGTGTGATAGACAAGTGTTGTGGGCCTTGAGAAGGACACCCGCCACGGTGGTATGGTTCCGGCCCTCCAAGTGCGAACCCGCCCTCCTCAGTAGCATAGTACAAAGGATGCACGACTTCACCTTGACTTCGAGCTTCGGTTCCGGTTTGGATTATCAAAGTCCTATAGCCCTGCGAGGAGTAATGTAAGGCGCCGACCCTCCAGGCCAAGAGGCGTGCAAACAAGATAAATATACAACAAAAATGAAGACGCTAAGAACGCCATGGAATTAATTGTCTCTTTAGTTGTTCCAACAATTATTAAAAGAACAAACAAAAGGAAATAGGGAAACCCTTCCAACCTTAACCCGAGAGGAGAGGAAATAAAAGGAAGAATGGATAAGGGATGATGAAGAAATTAGGATTTGTATGAGAGGATAAATTGGGGCGTAGATGATGAGGAAATAAGGAAATTAAGATTAGGATATAATTTTTAAATAAAATTTGAAATTTTAATTTAATAAAAAATAAATAATCTTATCTTTAGAATGATATCAAAATTTAGGTTTCGACATGGTCATAATCCTTATTTTTGAATTTTAAATCCTCCTTACACTAATATCATATATTAGTTGAAGTAAATTGATATCATATTTTGGTTGATGATATCATATATTAGGTTGAAATAAATTGATATCATATTTTGGTTGAAGTAAATTGTTTAATTAGAGTATTTTTATACAATTGTTTTATGATGATGGTCATAGCACTTGATGGGGATTTTATTTGTTAAAAGTTTCTAGCAAGTTATTACATTTGTTATTATCCCGCTAGAGTAGGATATCGTGTTCATTTTTGCTTTGAATGTTATTAGTTTTGAGCTTAGTCTATTTTTTTTAAAGTAATTTGCAATCTTAAACATGAAAAAAGAAATATATATATATATATATATATACAAATTTGGTTTTATCTTGCTTGTTATTGGATAATAAATTTTGGATCTTATTGTGAGTTTCACTTCATAAGAGGTATATAATTATTGTTTATATTTCATATTATTGTAATCTCATTATATCATTATATTGGTTGTAATTGCATTGATTTGTACACTGCAAATGAGAGAAGTGTCAGGTGCAAAATATTTTCCACCAGGTACATTTAGTTGTGCACAAGAAGCAGATGTAAGCAACACTTTCTAGATGTTCTTCTCTATGCATGACAACTAAACAACCACTATTAAAAAAAAAAAGTTTTTTAAGACCTAAAACATGGTTAAAGAATAAATAATTGAGGTATGATTTATGTTTAATACTAAATTATAACTTGGTGGACCTTTAGATTGGAAGCCTAGATGGAAAAGAAGATGAAGGGAGGATGGTAATATTATAGTTGTAAGTGAACCAACGTTAATGGAGAAAAAAAATTGATACTACCTAACCATATTTAGTATAAGTGTTGTATTCTCATTGAATGGAAGAATTTCAAAACTTTTCCAAACCACTTTCCAAAGATCTAATACCACTTCCACTATTGGTTTGTCACCTTGTCAATTTGGTGGTTAGAAACATTCAAGTCAATCTTGCATTATGTATTAAGGACTAATAGAATAAGGGTAGGTGCTTTGATTGGAGGTAAATTAACAAATATTATTTTAATAATAAAATAACAATGATAATGACAAAAAAACAAAAAAAAAACAAAGAAAATAACCAAAGTGTTAGATTTTCTATTATGGCATGCATTTTAGATTTCTTAGATATATTGTATTCAACTTTTTCATTGATCCTATTAGTTTTTTCATTGACCATTTTTTTTTTTAACAATTTGCAATGTTAAACATAGTAACAGTGTTAAAAGTTATATTTAGTACTTTAATATAAGTTCATTTTTATTTTGCATGCTATTGGATAATAAGTTTGGGGTTTCAGTGTTGGCTTCACTTTATGAGGTATATCATTAATGTTTACATTTAATACTATTGCAGTCACATTATATCAGTTGTAATTGCATTGATTTTTAGACTACAAAGGAGAGACTTGTCATTTGCAGAGCATTTGTGAGTATCATGTACATTTAGTAGTGCGTAGGATGTAGACGTGACATGGTTTCCTTATCTTGGATCGAGAATGAAATTCTTTTTTTAGTTTTAAGTACGAATGTGTATGAAAACATTTTCGATTTGGGTGCATCTTAAATTTCTTGGATGCAAATGTCTGGAAAATTTGAGAGGATTTCAACGGGGTTACGATATATGATATCATCTATTTAGCATTGAGTGGTTGAAACATGCATTAACACATTTCTTACGTTTTTAGAAAACGATAGTTCTTTGTCTCTGCTAGAAATTTGCATCAGAGCATGGTGGGAATGTTGAGGATATTTTGTATGGGAAAATGAAGAGGAATTGGAGGGCCATGAGGCAAATCTATTGGTTTCTTTAAATTTGTCATTATTTTGGGTGTTGTGTGTAACAATCAAATATAATATATTAAAGATTTATTGCTAATCTTTGTAGTTGGACACAAAGAAACAAGTTGTAAAATATGGGTTGATTATGACATTTGACGATGAAACATTGCATTTGAAAGAACTTTGCTTCATGCATTAATTTTGTGTGCTTTGTAAATTTTATTTAGAAAATGAGATGCTTTGTAAATTTCATTTCGATAATGGTTATTGTATTTAAAGTAATAAAAATCAATGAAGAAATATGGGAAAATTTAAGGCAACAAAGGTCAAGATAGGTTAATTTATGAAATTACGGGGTTATCCCTATGGTGCACGTACATAGTATTTGATTTTAAACTTCAATGCTATTACATTCAATCAATTATAATTTGTGTCTTCTCTTCGACAAAAATATTATGTTCCAATATGACTTATGGATCATCTGTAATTGAACATGGTCAATGAAAACTAAAAAATCTTTAGATTAGACACATTTTGGAGTGACCATGATACAATTTGTATTGTTCTTGAATTATGAAATATAACTAATTCATAGTACATATTAACATATATTTCAATATTCTTGTTTCATACTCACAAATATGTCTCTATGTTGTGTTGGACCAAGTAACTATGCCACATATATCAAGAGATTTGTATAATATATATATGCTATGGATTAATAATAATAAGAATAATAAAGGGAGACTAATTCTATTGATTACAATTTATTGAAGTTTATTCAAACAAGTAGCTACTTTTATCGGTGTAGAATATATCAAAAAAACTATTTATTGGGTTGAAGAAAAAAAAAACAATCATGGAATATGAGATTTAAAAAGGTACATATTTCTTAATTTTTTTGTTCTTCTATATTTTGATTTGATTTTCATTTATTATTTGTTGCTCTTGTGAATTGCATATTTTTATTATTTATGTATAATTTTTATTGTTCATTGTATTTGGTTAAGTGACACCATCATAATAGAAAAAATAGGTGAAGAGACATAAGAAGTTATATTTGGAATAAGGGAAAGAAC
Source organism: Picea sitchensis (assembly GCA_010110895.2). Lineage (NCBI taxonomy): Eukaryota > Viridiplantae > Streptophyta > Pinopsida > Pinales > Pinaceae > Picea > Picea sitchensis. Next base: position 152,823 of record SNQJ01S0025098.1, read on the forward strand.
GTGACTGAAGCAACATTGCAAAATGTATGTTCATAGTGATGATCAACACAATGAAATCACTTTAGCCAATGATATAGATATATTTCTATGGATATTGACTAAGCCCATGCCTATTTAGATATAGGAGTGATTTCGACATGTTTTTGTCCCTGCATGACAATTAGATCATGATTAAAATCAGTCATGGGACATGAGCTAAAAAGGTATATGTTTCTTAATTGTTTTGTACAAGGAATAAGATAACACTGCTATAACTCAAAACTCAAACTAGCTAACCAACAAAATGGTGAGCCCTGAGGATTTTCTATAATTTGATTTGCATTTCATTGATTATTTGTTGCTTTTGTGAATTGCATATTGTTATTATTTATTGGTATTTGTTTTTTTATCGCATCTTGTTAAGTGACAACATCAGAATTGTAAAAGCCCTCCTTCCCCAACATAAGGACGTACATACCTATTTTTTTAGTCATTATACAAATATAAGTGTATAAAACCTGAAGAGTATCTCACATCACAAAAATCTTTGATAAAAATATGATAACAATTGAATTATTATTCACTCCATACAATATATTTAATTACAAATCTACTTATCTAAGATTATGTATGAAACATAAAAAATTGCAACACCCTTGGAGACGAGAGACCAATATCCCATTAGTTTTTTGAATTGCATCGCACTACAATAAGCGATTGAATCTAAACTATCATTCAATAGAAGATCAATAATACACTAAAATTACAATTCAAAATACTTTTGGAATCATCATTATTTGATCAACCATAAACTATAGTAAAGTGAGAGCATTACAACAATACCATACATTCTTACATTTTACTTTATTTCTAATTTACATTACTCAATTTGGTGGTATGAATGACAGAAAAAAATGACATAATAACTTATTATTTGAATCATTTAAGGTTACGTAAATAATACTTCATTGGTTACTTACCAAGGCAACCATTAATAGATTAAAACTAACCCTTCTAAATAAAATAATAAAATATTTAGAAATTGATTTAATTTACGAAGTAATGAACTCTACAATGATTTAATTTGAGACCTTTCAATCCACCCAACGAATACCATTTAATCCACAAGAATGAACCTCACAAAATCAATGACTAATTACCAATAGATATCAAAGAATAAACCTTACAATCAATAACGATTTATCTTTAGAATCAATAGAATAAAGTGAGGCCTCATTTTGAAGAGTAATCTATACTACCCTTTTACAACACGAGAATTTGTTTTAGTTTTTAACAAGAAGAAAAATTATTAAGCACTTACATCACTAACCATACTTATCAACACTCAAGGTTTATATTTATTTAGGTAGTAGATATTAGAATTTCTTAGATTTCTACGATATTCGCTGAGGTCCTTAACAGTATAATCCACCATATTTTTATAGTTGACTTCATGGATTACGACAGAAACTTTTCGAAGTTAAAAAAAAAATTGATTTTGACGTCCTTCAAAGGTTTACAAATTCATTGTTAGACAGTGAACTAATTAAGAGATTTTATGGTTACTGTCCAGCAACGTTATGAAATCCTCTCCCATACAAATGATTAATAACTTTGTTTGGAGCTTAATCTTTAATAATTCATGCATAATCTTTAATAAGATATATATAGTTTACCAGTTGTTAAAGAAATCATATTCTACAGTCAATTGATTGGTGAAGGGATATTTTTTTAGTGTAATTATCGATGATAGGAGTATATGGCGTAACAATCACGTGTAGATTTGTGAACCACGTACTTGGCCTTAACTAGCCTAGTTTTTCTCCAAGTGGAGTTAACTGTTATCTCTAAGACCCGTAAGGCAATGACACTTAATCTACTAGTACTTCTTGTTGACATTAGTTAAGAATAAACCTCCTTTACTAATCTGAAAATAAAGAAGGGTTGTGTCTTTAAAATTGCAAGTGTGATCAAGTTGCAAACACATAAAATTTAATGTGTTTTTACTTAAACATGAGAAGCATAAACATACATAACAATCATCAGTAACAAGCACATTAACACAACAAAATGATAAAGAAGTTCACCCCTCTCTTGGGCTACATCTCGTGGTCCAATTTTCGATGCATCATTTTAATTAATGCTCAAAGTGTAAAAATTAGTGTTTTACAATAATCATAATGAAAAATAGATAGCTTCAATGGCTCAAGAATGTCAAAAAACTCCTAGTTGGGCTCTTCCTGCACTTGGTTTGGCCCAAAAACGAGAAGAATTTTTTTCCCAGAAGTTTCTCTCAATTCTTTGTTGTCTCTGCTCACCAAAACACACATGTGTGTGACTAGCTTAGCTCACGGGTTTTTCCTATGCAAAAAACCCAACACCACACCCATTCTGCCAATTCTAGAAATTTTTCTCACTGTTAGAGGACTTGGCACCTTTTAAGGCAAGGTGTCAGTCACATCGACCATGTGGCCTAGCGTCAACCTTAAATATAGCACATGTCACATATACGTTGGAACCTACGCTAATAAGGGTCATATGGAAATGGATCTTTGGTTAGTGACAGAGGGCTAGGGCTAAGCCCCGACCCTTTCTCTACCCGGACTACACATTAATGAAAATTAAAATACAAGTTTAAAGCATATAGGGTAATAAACAAATGGAAGGTAGGCTGGTAGCCTGACCTGTGTAGAGACTCTCGCCTTGGTGGAGGTCCCGGGTTCGACCCCCACAGACTCCATATAATTTAAACCAATAAACCAATAACGACGTTCCATGTGGTGACCCCTAGCTCGGCCACGTGGTACCTTCCCATTCATCCACCTGATGACACATGTCAACACTAGATAGGTCCACCTCACACTTTCCAAATCAACTTTCCATGTGAGCACCTGCCACTTGTTAGTACAGTTCCCCTGCCACATCAACACATGACAAATCAACACCTTCCCCGTGTCAGTACGGTCTCATGCCACATCGACATTACATTCTGAAAAGTAAGACTGTACAGACTGTATGGATTGTACAGTCAACATTTTTTTTGCTTGTTTGAAAAAGTGAACTGAACATGATATCTCTCGCATATGATGTCAGTTTGAGCCCGTTCAATTTGTTTTGGGATTGTGATGATGAGGCCTACCCACGAGTCCATTTTCAAGAAATTCTGAGCACTTTGATTTTTGAGCATATTTTTATCCCCTGGATCAGTCTGCCCCATTGGGAAGCTTTTGGACCCACAAAAGACTACTTTCAGTCAATCTGAAGATGATGGTATAGTTTCGTCACCTTTCCAACCTCAATCCATCTAGATTTTTTTGGATTTGTGCCTTTAAGACCAATACAAAGGTATTCCACATTCCCTCATTTTGAAGTTCTTATCCTCCTATCAAGGATTGTATGCTCATGCAATTTTGCAAGATATTCTGGAGAGAAGTCATCTATGGAAGAAATCTGAACATGCTCTCCTTGATCATCAATCAAAGGAGGCTCATACAATCTCAAATTCTCAACATTAACAACTGCATACATTTGCATATAAGGAGGAAAATCCAAATGGAAGGCATTGTTACCACTCTTTTCAAGAATCTTGAAAGGTCCATATCTAATTGGTTTAAGCTTTTTACCTTCTCATTTAAGCCTCTCCTTGATAATGTAAAGCCATACTTCATCTCCAACTTGGAAACTTTGATCAACACGATCCTTGTCATGCCTTGTCTTGTACTTGGCTTGGCTCTTTTCCAACTGTTCTTATAACATTTGATGCACCAACTGAATTTTTTCAATGAACTTCTTTGCTCTATCAATTTCATAATGACCATCAATATCAATATCCTTCCCAAAGATAAAATCTAAAGGATATTTTGGAAATAACCAAAACATGGCTCAAATGGAGTTGTTTGAGTCGAAGAGTCCTTAGCCTGGTTGTAAGCACGTTGAATGTAGTGTAGGTTCTCATCCAAAATCTTAGGATGTTTGTTGCAATAACCACAAAAAAGATGCACGATTGTTCTATTCACAACTTCTATTTGACCATCATTTTGTGGATGAAATGTTGTGCTCTTTTTCAGCTTGGTGTCCATGAGTGCCCATAATCTTGACCAAAAGTTCCCAATAAATCGAGAATCTCTATCAGAAATAATGGATTTGGGAAATCCAAAATGTACCCAAACATGTTGAAAGAACATTTGTGTCATTTGTTCAACTCTAACCTGCTTCTTACAAGGCATTGAAATACACATTTTACTGAAATGGTCAATCACAAAATAAATATAATCATCATCCTTTTTAGACATAGTAGACCTCCTACAAAGTCCATGGAAATGCTTTCCCAAGGATGAGAAGGAACCAGAAGTGGAGTATACAAACTCATCTTTCTATTGTTAGGCTTGCTTGTAGCACATAAATAACATCATCTAACCTATAATGAAATACTTTCATTCATTTTAGGCCAATAGAAATACCTTTGCAAATTGGTCATCGTCTTGATACTAATAGTGATGATGGTGCTCATAATTTGATCATGAGAGAGCTTGTGTGGCTATGATGATGCTACCAGTTGAATGGTTTATTTGTGCTCAAGACCATTTATTTTAATTTCTCCCTAGATACGAGGGAGTGTTGATATTATGGTAGTTGTGGGAAGTATTAACCTCCACGTGTAACTTTGACAAGACTAGAATATTTGGGGAAGAAAGAGAAACGCTAAAACATTAAAAAATAACTATAGGAGACAAGTTGGATAAACAAAATATTTAATATTGAGTTATTAGCCTCCAGAAAGAGAAGTCAACCTAGTGAAGTGAGATAGAGTAGTATAAATAGAGGGTGCTAGAGCTCATTTTTTATACTCACTCTCACAACTGCATAAGACTAGTGGTGTGCAAGTTTGGAGAGGAACTACAACTGCAGTTGCAATTGCTGCAAATGGCATTTCAATTTTGGCTTGGACTTTCTCTTGGTTATGGTTTGGAATTTCTGCTTCTCCTTTCGTTATTCTTTCTTAGTGTGCTAGCCTTGAATAAAGGTGCGCTACTTTGGTTGGCTATTGGATTGCTTCCAGAATTATTCTTTCTATCAAGCTTAAGGTTCTCAGGGGTGGCCTTTGTTCATATGGTTCGATGATAATATTGAAATTTTGTCTATGGTGAAACGAGCACACCTATTTTTATAACAATAGTAAGAGTGACACTAACAACAATGAGAGAGAGAAAGAGGTGGTAGATGTAGGATAGAAAGAGAGGAGATATAATGGGAGTGAGGGAGAGATAGAGGGAGAAGGTGGTATATATATAATGTTCGAGAATGAGAGGGGGGGAGGAGTAAGAATAATAGGGGGACTCGACAAGGACGTGGTGGAGAGAGAGTGAGATTGATTGTGAGAGGAAGGGGGGAGATAGAGGCAAGTGGGGGTAGAGAGATATAAATAGATAAATGGGGGAATATAAAGTGTGTGTGCAAGAGTGTGGAAGGAAGAGGGAGGTAGACAAAGAGGGGAGGTAGAGAGAGG
>SNQJ01S0025098.1:185999-204739 GCA_010110895.2 Picea sitchensis
TCAATGTGAAAGATATTACTTGATTGAAATCATAAAGAGGTAGATCCAAAAACTTTTATGTCATAGGTGCCATCATCTCCTAGTTCCACCTTTGCCTTGAATTTCTTGTCTTGATAGTTTGCAATGTTTTGTTTGAAGCTTGTCATGTGTCTAGAAGCACCACTGTCTATTAACCAAATCTCCTCTGAATTGGTAATAGTGTCGGAAAGAGATGAGATAAGATAATATTCTTTTTGTTGTTCTTGCTCTTTGGTGGCATCCCTGGTTTGTATTCTTTAAGGCTCCTCTTAAGGTTTGGCCTCTTTAGTGGCAACTGAGGCTTGGAATCTTCCTCTTATTTTATGCTGGGAGGGAGGATTCTTGCAATCTCTTGCATAATGTCCTAGATTATTGCAGTTAAAATATTTAACTTTAGATAAATGAGGATTGAGATGAGATAACTGACCTTGAGGTTTCTTACATTTGCCTTTATCTTGAGAGAACTTCTTCCATTTCTTCGTTTTCATTGAAAGGGCATGATCTCTTAGAAGTGAAGAATCATTTCTACTTTTGAGTCTTCCTTCTTCTTCTAAGTAGTCATGCCATAATCTTTCAAAGTTAGGCTGGACTTCTCTTTTATTTACGGATGTAGGAAGGACTCCCCGTGACTCAACAAGTCCATCAAAAGAAGTTTGCACAAGATCATAATCATTAATAAAAACTCCTATTGCAATAAGTTGATCTTTAGTTTGAGAAATTTTGGAGAAGAAGGTAGCAACTGAATCATCCTTTCCCATTCTCAAAATACGTAGTTGTTTCTTTAATATTCTTTTCTGAGTTGGTGCCTTATTCTCATAGAGGTTTGCCAAAGCATCAAAACATTCTTTGGCAGTCCTCAGGTGACCAATGATGGGCATCATGCTATCTTTAATAGAATAAAAAATGATTCTCTTAGCCTTGTCTTGTTTCTTCTTGTATGTTTCTCTAGTTGTGTTTGAAGTGAGTTCTTCAATTACCCTAGTAATCAACTCTTCTAGTTCATTCTCTTCTATAATGTTTACTATTCTAGATTTCCAAGCATTGAAGTTGGAGCCCCCTATAAGTTTGTCTTCAAATTTAACTGATGTGGAGGCCATGTTGAGATCTGAATTAGTTTAGATGTTGTTGATCTCTGCAAAACAACCCTAAAAAAATGGATCTATGCAGGCTCAAGTTTGTATCCTTGAGCTCTCTTCACACCCTAAGCTCTAATATCATGATAGAATTAGGGAAGTAAAGTAGAAAATCATTGTCTTTTAAAAATTTATGTTATATAGAACAACAAAAGGTCTTAAATAAATCAAGATTTAGAACAGAGATGTACTAAGAGATATGAACTATAGTATTCTAGATAGTTAAATCAGAATTAAGAAAACAAGTTAGAATGTGAACAACAAGTAGGATTAAAACATAGACCTATTTTTGAGTGTGTGGACAAAGTTTAGATCTAGGATTTTATTCTGTTCACAAGAAGTGATTAGATTCAGACATAAACTCTTCCTTAGTAAGCAAGATATATCACAGATTTAAGCAATAGTTTTACCATTAGATAATAGATAAAAAAATCTGAGTAAATAGATAACATATCTAAGAAAATAGAGTCAAACACTAATGCACACAGAAATTTCCTAGAGTCAAACCCTTATGAAAGAAAAGATAGCAAGGGGTGCCTTAAATAATCAGATAGAGGGTTCGCGGATCAAAGAAAAGGTCATATATTCTTATGTGAAAGGTGACAACAACCTCTTGGAAGAGTTCTATAGGCACCAAACCTGTTGTAGAAGAGGACGACAACTTCAAATGTTAATACACAGGTAAGCACAACCTAAATCAACCCTTCAACAAAGATTTTGATAGCTTAAAGGAACCCTTGACTTATCCCGAAACAAAGAACAGGAAGCAATAACTAGGAGGCTGAAAACTGGAGGGACGAACTGTCACAAGAAATCAGCTACTATTGCAAAGCAGAGGCCGCATCAAGCAAGGAGAGATCTGCCTCACCTTAGAAGAGAATATAAGAATGTATCAAATGGAGAGGGGAAGGGTCTTATTTATACTTTAGCTTAGGGTTAGGCTAATGAAATATAATAATAAAAATAACATAATTAAATAATATAAATATTAATTAAATATGTTATATTATTTAATTAATATTTTTCATTTAACCCCTAAAGAAAAAAAAACAAACAAATAAACTCATGCTCAAAAACAAAGGGTGTGGGGGTTTAGCTGGGGTTACTTGGTGGAAATGCTTGTCCAAAATTCTCAAGGTGACCTTTTTAACTTTATCATCATTGCATATGGGATACATCCCTCATGTGTTCATGCTTGCCTTCAAAGAGGGCCAGACACCAACAAACGCCTAATCAAGGACCAGGTTGTCCCAAAACATTTCTGGGGTCTTATCCACCAAGGTACAAGACCAAGGATCAACCCGTGCCTTACACATGGGTACCCTAGAACATGTCCAGGGGCCCTAGACATATCTAGGGAATTTAACTTCTTGGTCTGAGACCAAGAACCCCAGTCATCTACTGGGGGCCCTCACAAGCGTCTTCACTACTTGGTCCTAGAGCAAGAACCCCAGTTATCTAATGGGGGCCCTTCCAAGGGTATATTTCCATGGCTCTGACTATTTGGTCCGAGACCAAGAACCCCAGGAGTGCACTGGGGGCCCTAGATATCATCTAGTGTCTTTTCCATCCTCCCAGAGAATGGCTCTTGCAACTGCCTTAAAATCAACACAAATTTTGGGGAAGTAATGGAATCAGGTGATAATAAGAGGGAGAAAAATCCAAGGGAAGTTCCATCCATTACTCTGTCATGGTCTCGACCCGATATTTTACAGATCAAGGTTAGGTCATGTTGAATGTTTTCTCGGAAAATGTGAGTTGGGAATGCAGTTGAGAGGGATTGTAAGGGAAAATTTGGGGCTAAGAGACTCCTAAGTAATAATTTTTTATCAACATGAGGTAATTTTTGGTATGAATCTTCCAAAGTGGGTTCCTTTCAGGTTTCTACAAGTTCTTTTGGGAAGAAAATAGTTTTGGTTAGTGCTTCTCTTGAAAAATCACAAATAATGTTTTTTTTATCGACAAATACTATTTTTCATTTGGGAACTAGGTAATTGGTGGCACACTAATGGATGATTTCAGAAAAATTGAAATTTTTTAGAGTGCTTGAACTAATGAGGTTCGAATCACACAAATGCATATAGTATTGTCTTCTCTTAGCATTTGTCCATGCAATACTGATGATTCGGTTTAGGTCAAGAAAAAACAAAATTGTGTCATAAATTGCATTATCGTGATCAATTAGTATATTTTCATTCTATGGGGATTTATTAGAGGTCTCACACTTTTTATTATATAAATCACCATTAGATAAATTGAAAAATATTGAGGAAAGAGTAAATTGTATGGGTTCTAGGAGCTCACACATTACCTCGAAAGAAATTGCAAGAGACCTTGAGAATGGTTTCTTGAAATCCTTCTTTGTTTGAAAATGTCGAGTGTATTCTTTGGCGCTTTTGAATGAATAATATTCTTCATGACTGATGAGATTTATATTTATATTTTATCCCTTAAACTTCCACATGTCAACTTTTAATTCAGATGATGTCTTTTAACAAGGCCAAAAATATTGAAATTTTGAGTGACATTAGGCTAACATCAACATGGTCCCAGTCACACATGGAATCTTCATATTAGTGCATGTCAACAGTTAAGTGTCTCTGGGTTCATTCTACATGTAGTTGAGTTAGTTATGATGACTAGAGTTCCCAATGGACCCCCTATGCAAGTGGCAGTATCGAACTAGATCTAAAAAGTGTTATGTTGGCATGCCATGTTGTTGTTGTTCTACCTAGTGTCCTAGGTATACTACTACACTCAGTCCAGGTGGCGCTATGCAAGCATACAAGTGTGCGATGAGTGGGTAGACACATGGCTATAGAAAATCAAAATACCATGGTCACGACCCAATAGGAGTGGTTTTAGCCTTAGTGCATGCCATTCATCTCTTGATGTGTGGCTCCAAAAACCATTGTCACACCCCTTGTGCCTTTTATCTCTTGTGCACTTTCACAATGTGACATCAACAAACTATCACAGATATGACTTGCTTGCATCCATTAGATAATCAAGCCCCTCACTTTCAATAAAATCGATTCTTAGGCTCTAGTCCCATGGAGCAACATTTGTATGAAAATGGATTAATTCTTTCAAGATCATAATTAGCCATGTTTTACCTCTCGATAAGAAAACAAGAAATTGAAACTTATCGTTGGGACATTATGTTATGATTTTTCTATTGATTTCTCTAGGGCGATTGAAAATATGTTATACCTTTCAGTCCAGGACCATTGTAAGATCTCCTTCATCCTCTATTTTACCCAATATCGACTTTATAATCTCGATCATGCTACACATTTGTGACAAGATCAAATCTGGTACTAACATGCTTATTGATTCTAGAGAATCTTACCATATGGCTAAGGATAAAGACATATTTTTTTCTTTAAATGAATATATCACCAAGAACATATTTTTTGGTGAATATAAGTATCTTAATGTTGTAGGGTATGGAACTGTTCAGGTAGATAATGGTCATTTCAATGATGTATTATTTTTTCCAAATATTTCTTTCAACCTTCTATTAGTATATCAAATTAATCATTCAGGGGAAGGTAAAACTATATAGTTTTCACCTCACCGAATTGTAATAAAGGATCTAAAATATCCTAAGAATATTCTTTCAATTGGACTTGTTGATTATATTACCAGGTCGTGAAAGCTTGAAAATTTTGGATCATCTTTTCCATCAATTTTTTGTTTCTCATAGTGATGACTTGTGTAAACTTTGGCATGAGTGGTTTGGTCATCTAAAATATTTCTCATTGCAACAACTATGTAATCGATGGATGGTGATTGGTATTCGTCTTGTTTCCTGTAGAGATGGTGTTTGTGTCAGTTGTGTTCTCATCAAACATCATTGGGCTAGTTTTGAAAAACATCTATCTTGGTATGCCTCAACCCCTTTGCAGCTTGTTCATAGTGACTTGTGTGGTCCACTTTCTTATCCTTCTTTTTATGGGTGTAAGTATTTATTAACTTTCATTGATGACTTTTCCAGATGCACTTGGGTTTAATTCTTAAAAATCAAGAGCAAAGTGTTTGACAGGTTTTTCGCCTATAAGGCCCTTGTAGAAAAACAATCACGACATCAACTTCAAAGGTTAATAAAAGATAATGGAGGTGAATATGTGATTTTTTTTTTTTATAAGTTACTGCACTACACATGAAATATGAATGCAACACACTTGTCCATATGGCCCACAACAAAATGGTGTTTTTGAGAGAAAGAAATGCACATTGAAAAAAATGGCTAATTGTATGATCTAATCTAAGAGATCAAGTATAAATTGTTGGGAGGAATCCATTAACTGTGAAAATTACATATTAAATCACACTCCCACAAAGGATCTTAAAAAGATAACACTGGACGAAGCATGGAATAAAATTAAGCCATATGTAATCAACTTCAGTGTATTTTTTAGTGTGGGATGGGCTCACATTCCTCATGAATCCATCCTTGTTTGTCACTTTAAGAAATATATTTATGGTCTTAATAAAGCTTCTCGATATTGTTATTCCAATATGGAAACATTTCTTCTTGATATCAAATTTTTTGGATTTCATTCTGATCCTAATGTCTATACCAAGAAAGTAGGAAGCCATCTAATAATTCTTGTTCTTTATGTTTATGATCCTATCCTCACTGGTAGTGACCCTAAACTTTTAAACCATGTGAAACCAACATTAATAAGAAATTTGAAATGGAAGACTTAGGCTATTTACACTATTTACTCAGCCTCCAAGTATTACAAACCAAGGAAGGAATTTTTCTTTCCCATTCTAGGTATGCTTGTGACCTTCTTCGTTGATTTCACATGAAAGACTCTAAACCAACCCCTTCTCCCTTCCAATCTCGAGTCAAAATTGTTGCCACTTTTAATTATCCATGTTAGAATATTGTGCCCATTTCACCATAGACAATGCTACACCATTTTCATCCATCCATAGGCACAAATCCACCCCCGAGCACCTTAATATTTGCTAGATAGAATTATTTTTTGAATCCACACTAGAACCAATAGATAAACCAAGAGATCACACATTCTCCAAGGTAGCACACAAGTAAGAGTACCAAAAGGATGAAAAAGAGTGCACTACACCACTACAGTTGTTGTTGCTCCTCTTCCATAATTGTGCACTACTTATGTTTCTCCTGCACTTCTAAGATATGTGCACCAACTGAGTGTGTGTGTGTATTTCCAAATGAGCTGAAATACCTTCTATTTATACTAATTTTTCCAGGTGAACATGTTTCTCTTCAAGCACGGTTGACCTATCCTTTTCTGCATATAATAATTCAATATTGCTTATTCTGCTAGGGTGACTTGTCTTCCAAGGTTTTCACACATTTGTTTAGGTTTTCTCTTGCTTCTATAATATCTATTCTAGTCAAAGGTTTATCCATGGAGTTTAATACATCACACAACTAGAAAAACATAAACACTCCCTCTTAGCTAGGGAGGTATTTAACCATGGTGTTCCCTTCTATTATTCATAGCCTTGTTGGCTATGCCATGATCCTCTTTTCATGGTTATGCAGACCATGCTACTCATAGCATCATTACGTCCCAAATGACTACACCCATGTGGACCTGTCAATCTCTCCTATGTGCCATAACCCGCTAGAGAACACTAGATCTACACCTCGTAGTGTGTTTCACCATCACACCCACATGACGTGCTCACCCATGGCTACACCCATGTCATGAGTATCATCATTACTATGATCATTATCCATACATCTCACATGGCATGGGAAAGAATTACATGGTCTTGCAAATCGGTAGCATCACCAAAGCTACACAACTTATCTCATGATCACCCATATCATATTACGATCAACACCATCAAAACCATACATGTTATCAACTATGTCACTAGCGTACCAGACTGTCTCAATGGTGTAGAAACAACTCGGCATACCAGACCATATCACTGGAGTAGCCTATAGCTTGACATAAATCCTACAACTCGACACAAGGCCTACAACTTGGCATGAAGCCTACAACTTGGCACGAGGCCTACAAATCGACACAAATGCCTACAACTTGAAACGAAGCCTACAAATCGAAACAAAGTCTTACAACTTGACACGAAGGCCTACAACTCAACGTGAAGTCCCACAAGATCGTTATTTTCAAATTCTACCATCAACTCCCTCTAACTAAGCGAATCATCGAACCATGTTTCCATGTGTTGCATGCCCCTATGCATCCTCGAAAGTGTCATGAAACACTGCTTCTTCTTTATCAGTTAATCCCTCTGAAGTTTGAATCCCTCGGAGTCCTTTCAAGTCTTTCTTTTCTATGGTAACCTTTCTCAAATATGTAGGATAACCTACCCGAAACATGAACAACAAGAGAAAAATTATTTCCAATATAATAACATTTTATATAAAAACATATCAATTTCATCGTAATTCATTATAACACTACCAAGGTGTCATGTCTGAGAAAAAGAACAAGAAATATCTCCTAGAGGAGATGTTAGTTCATATTGCAATTAAGTACAATAAGAATTTATATTAATATTACATGCTACTAAGTATTCATTTGTTCCTAACATTAATATAATCTAAAGGATTGCAATACTCACTTAAGCAACAATAAAAAAAATATCAAACCTGATATGCAAACCTGGAGTCTGGCTATTATTCTCCTTGAGTTGCTTTTATTCCTAGACAAGTATTCATTCCAACCTAGAGAGTGTGTTGTTCCACTGAATTTATTAGATCTGAGATCTTTCTATCTGTACGATTGTTGCTTGGATAAAGATCCCTTCTCTTTCCAAAGAATCAGATCTGGAGTAGTTGTTTTTTATTTTTTCTCTAACTCCATGTTCATGTGCTTCAAAGCTTCAAAAATCAAACTCTTCATCCTTTTATGCATTCTCTCGAGTTTGTGGTTCCATAATTTTTCCCTTTGTTCTTTGTAAGGATGATGTCAACCCTCATTTTCCATGCTCTTCTAAGAGAACATGCTTATATTGTGTCACTCTGATTTCATGGAGGAAGTCATGATTGTATTTGACTTTGATCTTGACCTGTCTTTTGAATTTCACCAAAAATTTCAACTTTCACATTTTTTTATGGCTGAGGGCACTAGGAGATGCGCTGGGTTAGGGCGCACTAGGATATCCAAAAATTGTTCCAAATGCTTCACTTAAAGTTCCTCAAGAATCACGTTATGGTTTTTTGCTAGTCGGAGATCAGAAAAACTAGCTACAACTACAATTTTTCTATAACGAGTTTGAAAGAGAGATACGGATCTAGCTTCTAGTTGCTAGAATATTTCGAAGGTGGTGTGGGCCCATAATCTATTAGAGTATTGTTCTTGTTTCAACATAGACAATGCTACACCATTATCAACCAACCATAGGCATAAAGCCACCCACGAGCCCCTTGATCTTTACTGGATAGAATGATTCCTAGAAGCGACACTAGAACCAACATATAAACCAAGAGAGTGCACCTTCTTCAAGGTAGTGCACAAGTAAGAGTACCAAAAGGTTGAATAAGAGTGTGCTTCACCATTGTAGCTACTACTACTCCACTTCGAGACTTGCGCACTACTTTTGCTACAACTACACTTCTAAAATATACGCACCAACTAAGTGTTTGTGTGTATTTCCAAATCAACTAAAGAACCTTCTATTTATACTAATATGTTGAGGTGAACATGTGTCTCTTCTAGCAAGGCCAACCTGTCCTTTTCTTCATATAATACTTCAATATTACTTATTTTGCTGAGCTCACTTGTCTTCGAGGGTTTTCACACATCTCTTTTGGTTTTCTCTTTCTTCGAAAATATTCTATTCTAGTAAAAGGTTTATCAATGGAGGTTAACATCTCCTACAACTACTAAAACATCAACACTCGAGAAGTAGATGTCATCTTGTACTGTTAGTTAGTTGGTATCCTCTTTTACTTGTTTCATACCCATATTGATCTTTCCTTTGTTGTTGGTCTTGTTTTTGGTATATGAAAATACCCCATGAAATTTGTTGGAAAGAAGATAAAAGGATACTTCAGTATGTTCAAGGCACAATTCAGTTCATGATACATTATAGTTCACGGGGACTCCTTTATTGGTTGGTTTCACTTATTTAGATTTGGCCAGTGACCCTAATGATTGAAATTTTATTGCAAGTTATGTTTTCAACCTTGGTTCAGGACATTTAACTTGAGTTTATAAGAAACAATAGGATATTGATAGTTCTTTAGAAGAATCAAAGTACCGAGAAGCAATTAATTCAATTCAAGAAGTCATGTGGCTTCAGTAGATCCTGTCAGAGTCTATATTCCAGCATTATCATGTGACAACCCTTGGGTGTGACTATCAAAGTTCCATCAAGATCACAAAATATCCAATTCAACATCAACACGAAAAAGACATTGAGATACACATTCACTTCATCAAATAGATCATTGATGATCGAGTTATTGAAGTGCTCATTTTCCCTACAGAAGATCAAGTAAGCTCTAATGCCTCCTTCCTTCTCCTACTATTTCACCTTTGTAAATCTTTCAATCCTATCCCAAGTTGTTCTTAAGGGGGAATGTTAGGATATTTAGACACTTAAGAGTTAGTTAAGATCAGCTTGGTCTAATGCGTCATTAGGTAAAAGTGTGTTTCTGTAATATGCATTAGTATGAATTTTTGGTTAGGTAATCTAATGATCACGATATGTTCATGACATTGAGTGATTTGATGGCTCATATTCTCCTTGATCTCAAAGTGTGTTTCTTTAATATGCATCAATATTCATTTGTTGTTAGATCCGTTGGCTCATATCTTCCTCGATCTAAAAGTGTGTTTATTTAGTATGCATCAATATGCATTTGTATTTAGATATGATGGATCATATTTTCCTTAATCTAAAAGTGTGTTTCTTTAATATTCATCAATATGCATTTGTAGTTAGATCTGATGGGTCATATTCTCCTTGATCTAAAAGTGTGTTTCATTAATATGCATTAGTATGCATTTGTAGTTAGGTAATACGATGGTCACGATATGTTCTTGACATAGATTGATCTGATGGCTCATATTCTCCTCGATATTAATGGCTACATTAATTTGTGGCTTAACACCAGATTGGTCTGTGATCTCTATTTAAAGAGCATGGAGGGTCATTTGTCGATGATCGTTTGTGAGAAACTCTATTGTAAATCTCTCTGTAATATTTTATTTTTCAGTCATAAATTGCTCAAAGTGGTCAGGCCGTGGATGTTTCCCCACAATGGTTTTACCACGTAAAAAAATTGATGTGTTAATCTTTGATCTCATTTTGTGTGTGGTTATTGAAGGTGTTCATCCTCTGTTGGAATACTTGTATTGACAATCCCAAATATCCGGTTAATAAAATTTAAAGGGATAAGTGTTTATCTCAAGTTAAGTTTAAAGAAAGAATAGTAGGTTAATATTAACTCAATCAAAGAATCCTTGAAATAACTTACTCTGAACATTAACGATTTTACTATTTAAATTTGACATAACATTAAAAAACCATATATACTAAGAGACAACTAATCTAGACCTAAAATTTTGATTACATATGTTCATGAATTTTAATGATTAGCTAGACATTTGGGAGTGGAGTTACTCGATGGGACCTTTCAAAACCTCCCAATAAATATTTCCTAAGAATCTTACCTCAATAATGAACCCCCGCATTGGGGAACTCCTATCAAAGTGATTTGGCATAAAACCTCATAGTTTAACCTCAATAATGAGCCCTCGCATTGGGTAACTCCTATCGAAGTCATGTGGCATAAAGTAATTTCTTATGTATTTAGAAGTTAATGATTGGAATTCAAGGGTATGAGAAAAATATAAAGATAAAAGAGATATTTATCCTCGAAAATAATATTAAGATAAAGAGAGATATTTAGCCTTGAAAATAATATTAAGATAAAAAGAGATCTTTAGCCATGGAGCAAGTTGATGATTAAATTACAAGGTATGAGAAAAATATAAAAATAAGAGATCCTTGGTCTTGAAAATATAATGATAAGAGAGATATTTGACCATGGAGTAAGGGATAATCAATTCAACAAAATTAGCAATAACTTGATCCAACATTCATATAATTACATGTAAAAATTTATTTAGGTAGAAAGAAATATTGATTGAGATGGAATAAAGATACATCATTTTCACAAAGCCCTTTTAAATATGACTTTATAATTTTGGTTATAAATGCAAATCTTAATAAATCTAAAAAAGATTGGGGAGAGGGAGTGGTGAATTATGAATCTTTCAGAAAATAAGTTAATTGAGATACTGTGGTTGACTTTCTTTTTCTAAAAAGTATTTAGAGATTTCTTTTCATTGTATATCCTTTCGTAACTTAAAAACTATTCCTATGAATCTTTCAGAACATAAGTTAATTGAGATATTGTGGTTGACTTGCTTTTTGCAAAAAGCATTTAGAGATTTCTTTGCAGTGTATATCCTTTCGTAACTTAACAACTATTCCTAGATACAATTGAGAAGGAAAACTTATATGGCATTTGCAACTAAGAATTTTACAAAGATTCTTTTTTGACATTCATGAGTTCATAATCTTGTAAAGTGAAAATCAATTTAATAGAAACAAAAGAGACATCGTGTAAATAAAATTAATAGAACCAAAAAATTAAGAGTGCATTAGTGTATAGATTACAAAATTTTAGAAAGAAATGTATGGAATAAGTGTTTTAAAATTTTAGAAAGAAATGTATGGAATAAGTGTTTTAATTTATATGTTTAAAGCGTAGATCTAGTAATAATGAAGATGAGTATATTTGTGGAAGTATCATTTGATAGAGAAATTATGAACAACGTTGATAAAAGTTGTTGGATGTAGAACATGTGTTTCTTCCTAAGACATCACAACTTCAAACCCTGAAGGGTAGGGTATATATATCTCCTTAAACTTTAGCAATTAACTTCATGAATGGACAAGGAATCTCATACACCAATATTCAAAGTGATTTATTTACTAATTTTCTAAATTCCTGAATGAATAAAAGGATCTCATACTCCAATTTGATGTGTCACTTAACCCTTAAAGTTCAAAGTAATTTTTGGTGTGTCACTTGACCCTTAAAGTTCAAAGTAATTTATTTACTATTTTTGACATTTAGAATGTACCCGTTACCATACACTTTGTTTACAGGTTGTTTTGAATCGTTGCATTTTGTATATTCTGTATTTTTTTACTTTTACAGAAAAGCTAATCTGCACCAGAGTAATATGTCAAAGAGTCTTGAAGGTATGAAAAATGGTTTGCAAGATATAACAAGAGCTGTTAATGCCATAGCCATTTCTGTCGTTTGAATGCAAGTAATAAAGGATAAACTTCATGAAAGTAACATGGAAAACTACATCAAACTACATATCATATGGAAAGCTGCATCGTGTCATTAAAATGTCGAATTTCGAACATAGATGTGATCTGTTTTTTCAATCGAGGATTATGAAAAAACTAACCTCATGGAATATTGTTATTCTCAACTCAAACCAAATTTCCCAACTAATCACAAGCTGCAACGCTGGAATCGGATAGAGACCGATCATGAACATGACCGCTAGCAGATCCTTCTCGATTTGAAGTTGATCGTTGCAGATATTAGGAGGTGTCGATCACATTCTTTGGATCAGCCAAATAAGACTGCTTGCAGTGAGCAATCGCTTCTTCAACGCAATTCTCACTTTCAATGCTTCTTTTCAGAAATGGGGATTCGTGGCTTGGAGAACTAGATGACTTTAAATTGGGTTTATGTATCAATAGAGATTCTTTAACAAATGAGAAGGTCCCAGAGAAGCACTTACGGTGAGTCGCATGTGGTTTTTCTCCAGGAATGCTTCTATGGACCGCTGCAGCATCCTCATCATCATAGCTCTCCTTTCGAATACTGATACTAGTATGAGAATGATGGTCAGAGGTCCCTCTGGCCTTTGAGAAAAGAGATCTTACAAATGCTTTCGGAGCTTTCAACTTATGGATGAGGGCTGATAGTTGTGAGTGGGTAGAATCCACTAGCATCTTAGACTGTCTACGATACGATACGGATGTAGAGCCATTCCTGTAAGCATCATTCAATTCCTTGCGAACTTTATAAGGACTACCATTTGAGATTTTGCAAGGAGTATGGAACCCTAATTCCTCGCACTCTCTGTTAATACTGGAACAATTGCTAGAAATATTCTTATAAGGAGTAACATCCGAGCACTCGCAAGTAGTCTGAAACCCTAATTCCTCGCAATCTCTACCAATAACGGAACAATATCTAGAAATATTCTTTCTATTTCCAATGTTTGCGGTTTGAGTCCCGGCGTATGCTTCCCATACATTTTCCTGAGATGGTCTAATTTCAGAGCATACCATTTTTTCCAATTTCTCTACCATCTGAATACGAAGAGGGACATGGAGAGGAAGTAGCCGACCTTTATAAAAGAGCTCGTCTACGGGTGAAGCAATGGAATCCAGCTCTATCGAGGGTTGGGCATTAAGACCAGATATATCAAACTCGAATTCTCTGGAATCCGCTGCACCATTCATATTCAGCCTACTCCCACTAACCCCTTCAGAAACAATTGCCGATCCAATTGTACATTTATCAAAAACATGTCCATCGCTCTCTGCACTTTTCAATGCCCCGAATGAGTCCCTGTCCTTAGCACATTGATCGCTTGCACCGTTTGGAGTAATTTCGATCTGCTCCCTAGCTTCCTTCTCTGTAATTTTCTCATAACTCTCGCAAGCCTCCATATTTGTTGAAAAAACGGCTCTCTATTCTCGCAATCCACCCTCAAATATAAAAACCCTTCGCTGAACTTCTTCTCTATGTATGAAACTAGGTTTTTCTATGAGATTGGTGAACGGCTCACTGAACTTTACCTTGGAGGTACAACACGTTTTTATTATAAACCGGTACAACAAGCATCTACCATCAAGTTATGAGAGAGCAAGTTATGAGAGAGTGGGTGGATACAATTATTTTATTATAAATATAAATATTAATCATAAAATCCATTGAGAATGATTAATAATTACCGGTTAAGAGCTTAATTTCCGGTCGGCTATATATTATTTTATTATTATTTGATATAGGCTATATATTATTTTATTATTATTTCGTAACAGATATATCCATATATCTGTTATATTATTATTTCGTAACGGATATATCTGATTGGTCTATCCAACCTTAAGAAGGTAACTGATTACTTGTGATTCTTTAGAATTTTACTTGTGATTCTTTATATATAGCTATAAAACTAAAGATTACCCCAAACTTTAAAGTTTTATCAAAATTCAAAATAATTCAAAATGGATTTCAAAATACATTAATAAACTTTAATTACAATAAAAATAAATTTAACTACTTTTGATTTATGTATAGCAATAAAACTCTAGATCACCCGAAAAATTGAAATTGATTATACAATATTAATATTTAAAGTTTGATCAAAATTCAAAATGGATTTCAAAATATATTAATAAGATATAATTACAATAAAAAGAAATATTAAAAAACTTTAATTACAATAAAAAGAAATTGAACCACTTTTTCTTTATGTATAGTCATAAAACTCTAGATCACCCAAAAAATTGAAATAGATTATACAATATGGATTTCAAAATATATCAATTATAGGACCTTTAAAAGGATCTCGAATGTCCCAAATTCGTATTTATTATTATCATTCTGGTCTCTATCCCTAACAATAGCTTTTAGATTTCTAATTATTGCTCATTTTCCTTCTTTCCTGGCTTATTTTATCTTTTGAACTTCCTTCCTTAATTCAGCGTGGTCTTCAAGAATGAAGTCTTCATTTACAAAAATAGACTAGAAGCTCGCAACAATCTAAATTAAACAATACTTTTAGCATTTCTCAATTTTATTTGTTTTTTTGTAATGAATAAAATGTTGAGATTGGAAGTTGTCTAAACTCAAGCAATTTAATTTCAATTAAAAAATAATTTAAATTTAATAAATCATTAAATATAATTTAAATTTAATCTAATATTAATATTTAAAAGTTATTAAATTTACCTAAGTTCATGTTTCTTTGAAGATAAGTAGTTTACCTCCCATTGATSAGGGATTATGTGCAATTTCCTTGTTGTTTTAGGAATATGTTGGTCTTTATATGAAGTTATGATACCCTGTCTTTGATCTTTATGTACATTGTTTAACATGGGCTCCATTATGGGTAAGAATTCCTAACCTTATCTGCTTCATTATGGGTAAGACTCCTGAACATTCTCTTGTGATATTGTTCTGAGATGCTCATCTAGATTGCAAATGGAAATGGCATTGGAAAATTTCATTATTGTTTGCTTAAAATTGTGGAAAGAAAACATTTGATATTTGAGAGGATCTATATTGAAATGGATTCTAACATATCGAGATTCCACTCTTGGACGTTGATGCTAAGATCTCAAAATTTATCTTTAATTCGCTAAGTTTGGATATCTTCACTTAACTCTATTTAATCCAACATCTCCATGGAAGGTTATTACATCTATAATTTCATGCTTGCAATGGGAAAACATCCATTTAAAAAAGTACCCAAATGATAATAACTAATACTTAATCATATGGATGCATTATCATTAAAGGCTCAAAATTACTGATGTAGGAGCATCCTTGGCAATCACGCAGAGCAAGACCTATCAGTGTCTCAAAATCTATACGAGACCCCAACGCTGGAAGTTTCAGGCGATATTTTGAAATCTACTTTAACTTAGCACTGGAGAAATCTTCGAGGCACAAATGACCAATCGCGAACGAAGTGGGAGTTTCCACTCTGGCTCTGGAATGCGACTGCACTAAAATAACTGTAGGATAGGTTGTGATGTAGACAAGTAGCCACGGGAAACCCTAAGATCCGTCTGAGATAAGTAGAGGTTTTGTATGCCCAAATGAGGTTGGATGCAGGGTAGATAGCTGCAATTTCATACGAGATTTCTGAGGTTTTTAGTTTTTGTTTTGATTACAGTTGTAGTCATTTTCACTTTTGAATATAATAGAGGAAAATTGATCCAATGCATGGTGTCTAAACATTGTTTGCAACTCTCTTTTATAGTGTTTTCATGAGTGAATGAATGAATTTCGTTAGCAATGAATTGAACTGTGAATGTTAGGATAAGTTTCAATTGTTTCTCTTCTCTTGAAGTGGTGCAAGGTGTGCACACAGAACACAAGGAGTGCGTTAATGAGATCTATTTCAATTTTGAAGCTAAGAAGAGATAGCATGAAACTTTCCCTTTGAAAGAAGTGCAAATACAATGGTGTAAGGTGTGCACAGTCATCCGAAAGAACCCAAAACCTTGTGTAAATATCTGGTGCAAGGAGTGCACAAATCCGAGATTCGACTAAGTGTCGAAGGGAGTTTGTAAGAAGTCAAAGAACCAGAAAAGGAAAATTCCAGGAGGGTGAGAGGAATTTCTCTTCGAGAAATCCTTAGAATCTGAGTTATCGAAACCCTAGAGACGCAAGGAGTGCATGGGAAGTTGAAGCATCCACTAGACCTAGCTCAGGAGGAATAACACTTTTCAGAAGTGTTAACGAGGTCCAAGAACCAGACTTGTAGGAAGGAAAAAGGTCAAAGCCTTTGAATCCTTTAAAAATTTTCTAAGTCTAAAGAAAGCAAAAGCTCAGAGGGAAAAATTTGGACCATCTGATCAGTGTCTCGACAATGAGGAGAAAGTGCAGAGGAGGAAGGATCCCAATCGCTTGGTGTGAGCGCAAGAGAATCATAGCCGTCCAATCAAGGTAAAGTCCACTAGCATTAAAGCCTTGAAGGCACACAAGAGGAACAAGATCACAAATTTCCAAAATCATCTGGACCATCCATCGTCAAGGAGGACACGTGGTGAGAGATCAACATTTTGTTGAGTCGTGACTCAAAGGAGTCAAAGGTTGAGTCGTGAAAATTCACGAAATGCGAAACAATGACTTAATCTGAGTTGTTGAGAAAATGAGAGATCTGGACCGTTGATCCAGTGTCATCGCAAGTTCGACTATTGGGATAAGGAGGCAAGGAGCACACCCAAAGTCGCAAAACACGAAACGTCAATTGATCACAGTCGTCGATCAAACAGATACCTAGATCGTCGATCTAGGCTCATCACAATTTCGACTATCAGGGAGACGGAGGTAGCAGGCCTCCTAGAGTCATGAAACGTGAAATAACGATATCCCTTTCACTCAAGCATGAGGTCATCGCAAGTGATCATGGAGAGAGAGGGGCTAGCACGCGCTAGGCTCCTTTCAGGATTTCAGAGGTTGGGAGAGTCAGGGTGACTCACATGCGAAGACCAGATACGCAGATTCGAGATGCCCCTTTTGATCAGGTGAGTGATCATAGTTGTTTTCATGTAAAGGAAAGGGCTAAGACAAAGAGGAGATAGTGCTCATTTGGAATCGAGGTTTGAACAATGCTCAGGAAAGGACCCCAGGTCTCATACGACCTGTGTCTTTGGAGAAGGGACATGTGTAAGTGGTTCTGAGGTATAGCAGAGACCTGGAGAGTCAATCAAACTCAATTTTTTTATCGATCCTAGACCGAGAGGTTGCGTATCCATTAGAAGAGAAGAGGTGTCTGCATCAAGTGGTATTAGAGCTAAAATTTTTCTTGCAGAAAGTAGGACAAGGAGAGTAGAAAGGAGAACTCAAAGTTGTACTATGCGTGTGACAAACAATCAACACAATGCCACCAAGGAGACGAGCGAAAGCACCTTTAGCAAATTGAGTTGTATAAATGGAGATGCGAGAACTTGATTCAATATTAGAGGTGATGGAGGAAATGTAGATACAAGCGCCTGATACTATAGATATCAACAATGAAGAGAGTGAAGCAGTAGAAGTCAAAGAAGCTTCAGGAGAGGATGTTGTCGAAGAACGCTTGCTGGGAGCCGTCGTTATATTGGGAGGCAGAGCCAAGATAGAGGTCCCAATGTATGACGAAAATTATGATGCTGAAGAGTTGTTGGATTGGATAAGATCGATGGACTAACATTTAGACTCTGAGGATGTCGATGAAAAGAGAAAGGTGAAGAAGACTGTCATCCAGCTCAAAAGACATGTAGCACTGTGGTGGGATGAACTACAGGCTAAGAGGAGGAGCCAAGGAAAATAGAGGATAAAGAGTTGGGACAAAATGGTAGCCAAGATGAAGGATAAGTTCATGCCCAAGAACTATCAGATTAATTTGTTCAGAAAAATGAAGGATCTGAGATAGAAAGGGATGACAGTTAAGGAGTACACAGAGGAGTTCTATAGGCTAAACAGAAGAACTGGACAAAGAGAGAGAGATGAAGAAAAAGTAGGCAGATATATAAATGGTCTGAGATATGAAATCGAGGATGAGATCAGTATGATGTTAGTAAGAACAGTGGAGGATGCTTATCAGTTTGCACTGACGGAAGAGGAGAAGTTGGCTAGAAAAAAATCCAATGAGGAAGAGGTACAAGCCCAGTCCCAACCAGTTACCCATGATAAGGCACATAAGTCCAAGGATGAGACTGAAAAACCACACAGTCACTCGGAAAGAGGAGAAAATTCCCGAGAAAGAAAGGGTGGTGGAATAA
>SNQJ01S0025099.1:40174-56815 GCA_010110895.2 Picea sitchensis
GAGCTGTATGTATCAAATGAGATCCGACGTCTTGTATTTATACTGCTTCTCCTTAGATGTCTAGGCCGACTTCTCATTTTGGAGGCTAAAAACTCAATATTAAATATTTCCTTTAGCCGACTTGTCTTCTAGGGTTATGTCCAAAGATTTAGGGTTTCTTCTTGCTTCCTAGAATATTCTATTCTTGTCAGGGTTACACGTGGAGGTTAATACCTCCCACAACTACCATAATATCAACACAACACTTACATAGGGAACACGTGACATGCCCTCTATTTATTCCTATGTCTTTGGACACTGTTCAACCATTATCCTTGCTCCCATAGGAATTGGCACCTTCACCGGTTTGAAATACTGCATGTTGAAACGTTTCAAAACTCTTTCAATATACTTCCTCTGGTTCAACCAGAGCTTTCTAGTTGCTTGATCTCTCTTAATCTCCATTCCCATAATGAAGTTAGATGCACCGAGATCGTTCATGTCGAACTTGGAGGATAGCTACTTCTTCACCTCCTTTATTGCGTCCATGTTGTTTCCAATCAACAACATGTTGTCGACATACAAAGCTACATATATGAAATGCCCACCTTCTTCTTTGGA
The DNA here is from genome assembly GCA_010110895.2 of Picea sitchensis. Classification (NCBI taxonomy): domain Eukaryota; kingdom Viridiplantae; phylum Streptophyta; class Pinopsida; order Pinales; family Pinaceae; genus Picea; species Picea sitchensis. The sequence continues at coordinate 40,775 of SNQJ01S0025099.1, forward strand.
ATATATGCAGTGATCAAATTTGCTTCTCACAAATCCCAAACTAAGGATGTATGTGTCGAGTGCTTGGTACCACATCCTTGGTGATTTCTTTAGACCATAAAGGGATCTTTTCAGTTAACAAATTAAAAAAAAATGGGGAAATCAACGATAATATGGAAAAACAAAGTGTAAAAAGAATTAAAGAGTATAGAAAGTGATTTTTAAAGGTAAAAAGAGAGTTGAAAGGTCAAGAGCCACCATTATCTTTTATAAACAAGCTTCTTATACGCTTACTTAAGGAGGCTTTTGCTTGTAGAACCTTTTTGTAAATTTCTGGTTGATATTCTAATGAGGAAATGCTATCTTTGGCCAAGCATTTTTTAGGAAAAACTTTGATTTTGGTGTTGGTATTGCTATAATAATGTTTCCTTGCAGCATAGATTTTTCTCATGAATAAACTATGCATTCCTACTTTTATTTTCTTTCTTAAATGTTTGTCTAATTTTTGAACACAGAAATGCAATTGGTTGTTTAATTTTAGTTTTTTGGGCCATCAATATGGTTGTTTGTATTTATACTCTCATTCACAAAGTAACTTCCTCGCTAATAATAAAAATGGTATTGCATTTGGTGTTGTGTTTACTCTTTTAGTTCTATTAGTTTAGTATGGACACTTGCATTTTGCATTGTGCATATAGATTAGATGCATTTTATTCTTTAACATGATAAAAACTTTAAACATTGGATTGAACCGCAATCGAGAAAACCTCAAATCAATAATGGTTATCAGCCATAATCTAGATAGGTTACCTATTCTAAATAGTGTGAACTCTAATTGGAATTTTTCACTAGAGATAAACCCTACCATTTACAAAATTTACAAAGGGACATTTTGCCTTGTTAATGTTAACACATTACTATGTGCTTTATAAACAAAACTTTCACCCTTCTTTATTGTAGTACTTGTTTGAAAATTTTCTATCCAACATTCATAATTCTCAATATCCAACATTCATAATTCTCAATATTGACCATTGAGCTCAAAAAGTGTTAATGTAAAGTCTTGTTTATCGCAATGTTTCCTCATTGTAAAACAAGTAACCAAAAGTTAAGATTTTCTATCCAACATTCATAATTCTCAATATTGACCATTCAGCTCAAAAAGTGTTAATGTAAAGTCTTGTTTATCGTAATGTTTCCTCATTGTAAAACAAGTAACCAAAAGTTAAGAAAGAGGTCGTAGAGAAATCTCCCGTTATGTACATTAAATTTGTTAGGGGACATAAAACTTATTAAAAAGCTTTGAAGATATGGAAAGGAATCTTTATGGTAGTGAGTTTTAGGGAACATAAAACTTATTAAAAAGTTTTGAAGATATTGAAATGCGTTTTTATGGTAGTGAGTTTGTATAAGATGACTTCTCATAACCTATTATTTGTTATGGTAGTGAGTTTTAGGGAACATAAAACTTATTAAAAAGCTTTGAAGATATTGAAATGAATTTTTATGGTAGTGAGTTTGTATAAGATGACTTCTCATAACCTATTATTTTTCTCGAAGAATTTTTTTTCCATCTTATATTAAATATAAGGTGATTTACACAACCAGTTTCTGTTCAGAAAACAAAACAGAAAAATGGCAGCCAATGACTACATGAAACATACAGAAATTCTGCTCACTGAGAAGCTGATTACATAACAGCAGAAAAACACTAAATACAAACTGAAATGCTGAGAGAGTGATGCTGTGAGGAATACAGAAAAAATCAGCAAATTTCGGACCAACTACATTCGAACCGAGTCAATCAAAAAACTCAGTTTTCAAATAAATTTAGATGGGTATGCAAGCTTTCTTTCCCATTTTCCCAGTGATAGATTGACATCCTGCCTTTTGGCTCCTTTAAAGCCCTCTTTGACAGAGCGTCTGCCTCTTTATTATGCTCCCGGTAAATATGCTGGAAATTAAGATCCTTAAAATGAAGAGAGATTTTCTTAATCTTTGATTTCCAGCCATCTAAATTCACCACCTGTAAATTTCTCTTGTTGTTCATCCAATCGATAATGACTTTCGAGTCCCCTAAGATTTGGATTTTGTCTAAAGCCCAGAAGGAAGCCAATGTTAAGGTCACCCACAAGCCCAGGAGCTCCGCCTTGGTATTTGTGCCCACGCCACAATTAAGGAACCATTTTGTGACTCTTGAAGCGTGAGATTTGAAGATTCCACCTGCTGAACAACAATTTCTTGTTTGTAAGGCTGCCCCGTCGAAGCAGGCCAGCGTGAAACCATCTAAGAAAGTGATTTCACAAACACGGTTAGGAATGGAAATTACTAAGGTAGGCTGCCAAGTAAAGGAGACTGCAATCCTATAAACCACTGCACGAGAAGATGGAATGCAGTCCTCAAAAATCACCCTATTCCTCTCCAACCAAATATTCCAACAAGTATTGGCAGCCAAACTTACCGGAGACGATAAATCACTTGACCACTTCGATAAGCAGTCAGACACCGAGCACCCATCCCAATGGATTTTTAGATTGAAAATTTTTGATAAACGATGCCAAACTGCTTTTGTAAAAGAGCACTTGATTAGCAAATGATTGGCACTTTCCTCATCGCTGTTGCACAGTCCACCCACCCCCGGTCCAATCCAACCTCGACGTTGGAGCACATTCCATGTGAGTATTTTTTCAAATGCTGCCAGTCACAGGAACAACTAGTTTAATGGTTTGGATGACTAGTTTAATTTTCATTTTATGAATTGTAATCATGAGAAGAGTAAAAGTGTCCTTGCTTATGTCATATTATTTCTTACTTTGTTGAATAAAATTAATAATATTGAATAAATGAGAATAACAAGTCATACTCTAATCATTACCCCACCTTGGTAAATGTATATATGTGTATGTGTTAGTTGGTGTGGCTTGAGCATTTGTGAGGAGAAGTTGTTATTCTCTTCACCTCGTTTCAAAACCAGCTTTATGATATGTTTGCTCTTAGTGAGCCAATTTTTGGTGAGTTATATAATATATTTATGAGTTGTTGTGACTTGAAGAATCTAAGGTTTACCCTAGACACCATTCTCAAAATGAAGGGAAGTTCCCAATATGTTTTCTCAAGAATATGCTACTTGGAATATATATATATTCTCAAAATGAAGGGAAGTTCCCAATATGTTTTCTCAAGAATATGCTACTTGAATATATATATATATAAGAACCTCCCATACTAATACATGCTTGAAGTTCTTTTGACAATAGAAAGCTCCGATTTTCTCAAGGATTTATGGAGTTGTTCAATTCATGGAACAAAACACACCAGATTTTATATGAAATTTCACTTCAAATATTTCTTTGTGCTTAGAATTGAAGTATTCTTAAAATTGTGTCAAAGCAAAGCGACATATTTCAAACTAGAAAGTAATATGCAAGAAGAGATATTAGAAGCACCTGTAATTAGACTAATAGAGCGACTAATATTAAATATTATAGGATCTTTAATATAAAAGAAACAAATTGTCAACATTTAACTAAAAAACAAGAGAAAGTTATAAACTTGAGTTAAAAAAACCTAAAATATTTTAAGCCCAACATTATCCTTAGAAAAGCTAACAAATTGGATAATATTAACACAAATGACTTGAACTACTAATTTAATAATGTTGGGTATGTGTTATACTTTTCAAAACTAGCTCTAGTGTTTTGCTACGCCAGGGTGACGCAGCGTCGTATCCCTCACGGCCGACCTCGCTTCCGCCAGACCTTCTAAACTCGCCCAAGAATCAAAAGTGACTTCTTCCAACTCCCCTCGGTAGTTACCCACAGTATACTTCATGAGAATTCCCTTCGCTTATCGGGAATTCGCCGTTCGCGCTATCGCGAACCCTCGCTGCGGCACGCTTCGCAACCAAATCCCCTAACCCCCGGAATGCCATGGTCAACGAAACAACGCTTCCGTGCTTGTTGGGGATTTCCCTATCTGGAAATCGGAACATCCGATGTCTCGGTTCACATGTACCACGAATTTCCGAACCCCAAACTCCGGATGCTACACCGCCCTCCACTCGTACCGGGTCCTACACCGCCATCGCCCTTCTTCGACTTCATGACGCGGATTCATCATACAAGTTTCTTCTTCAGGTCAAAACCTCGAACGCCAACAAACTCAAGTCCGACTTCTGATCGCTAGCGACACTTGTCCTATCCGCATCAACGGTTCTCATAAATCGGAACACGGTCGCGATTTCAAAAGGTATAAACCTCTTTCCTTTCCAAATGCCGAATGCCGAATCCCAATCCTCAGGGATCTCAAGCCACGTGTCCCTGTCCTGACCAACGACCTGGGGTTGATTTGGGAAGTCGCTACTCGCGATTCCGACGTAGATGCAACTCTTGCATCGCCAAACGCCGAATGCCGAACTCGATATGATGGGATCTTATACCACCGTCTCCTCCCCGACGACGAATTTGCTCTAGTTGATTGGGAAATCGCTTACCGCGATTCCAAAGAGCACTTTGCTTCACAAATGCCGAAGCCCGATATGCCGATACACGACGGCTCTTGTTTCCTCTTTGTGCCTCCGCCTAACTCCTTGCAACTTCTCCATGATCCAACGATCCTCGGGATTTCGCGAATTCTCCCTCCTCGCTTTTATCCGGCCTCATGATTCTCCGGCCTCTGAGAATTCTCCGCCAAAGTTTCTCTCGGTTCAGCTCCTCCTTGGTCTGCTCTCATCAGAATAAGAAGGAACTATCCTCCCGAGATTCCTCGTGTTTTCCTCCCATTTCCAATACTGCTCAGCAGTTTGCCTCATAGTTCTTCTCCTCTGTGAACCCTCAATTTGAGTCTCGCTGATACGCGTAAATGCGCTGCCCTTCCTGAACTTCTGCCCCTTGAACCCTCAATGGATTCCTTGACTCTTTGTGCTCCTCGCAGAGTCTCTACACACACCTAAGCTATTCCCTCCGAAATTTCAAAGTGAATACTGCACTCTTTGGGGAATTTTATCTCTTCTCCCTCTGATGGAGAATATGGATGCTTCTTGCTATCCTTCTGCTCAAGCGAATCTCTCACCGAGTCTTCCTCGGGTATCCGCATCTGCTGGAAAGTTCCCCTGATGTTTCCGCCAACTCAAAGAGTTCCTCTCCACCTGTGTCCCCACAACCTTCCTCAACGCCTCGCAGAAGTCTCTTCCACGTAACATTCCGGCAGAGTTCGGGTTCCCATGCATCCTTTGCACCTTCTCAATGCCCTCCGCGAGCCCCTCGATCCCAGTAATTCCTCAGGATTTTAAGAACTCATAGCAGAGTTCCTTCCCTCAACATTTCGTGTATGCACTCAATGCCCACTTGGCAGAGATTCTCACTGCATCCACAGCGATTCTGCTTAGCAACCGTATCTCAACTACACAAAATTTCGCTCTGAGGTGTTCAAAGAATCTCAAAGGTCTTCCCGAAGTTGTTGACTTCATTCTCGTGTCTCAAGACGTCAAGGTTCTGATTTGAATGGAGGAATGGAATGGAAGGATGGATAAGGAAGGAAAGGAGGTGGACGGATGGACATGGATGGATGGATGGATGGAAGGAGAGGAAGGAAGGAAAGGAGTGATGGATGGATGGAAGGATGGATGGATGGATGGAGGAAGGAGGAGGAAGGAGGATGGATGGAGGGATGGAAGGAAGGATGGATGGATGGATGGACGGAGGAGGAAGGAATGGAAAGGAGGAAAGGAAAGGAAGGAAATGGAGGAGGAAGGACGGATGGATGGATGGAATGGATGGAGGAAAGGAGGAAGGAATGGATGGATGGACGGATGGATGGATGGACGGAGGAAGGAAGGAATGGATGGAAATGGATGGACAGTGGATGGATGGATGGATGGAGAGCAGTTTTCTTCCATGATCCAACGGTCTCTGGATTTCAAGCGATTCTCTCCGCTTTATCCGTCCGATTCACTTCGGAGAATTCTCTCCCGGCCAAAATCTTCTCTCTGCCTGAAGCCTTCCTCCTGGTCTGCTCCCACTGTGAATAAGAGAAGGGAACTATCCCTCCGGGAGATTCCTTCGCGGTTTCCTCCCACTTGGAATAATTCTTGCCTCAAAGGCTTCTGGGCTCTTGACGCTTCTTCTCCTCTTTGAACCCTCAACTTGAGTCTCGTTGATAAGCGTAAAAGCGTTTCCCTTCCTGAACTTCTGTCCCTTGAACCCTCAATGTATTCCTTGACTCTTGTGCTCCTGTAGAGTCTCTACACACACACGGTGCTATCTCTCCTGAAGCCAAGGAATACTCGACCCTTGGGAAATTTTTGTCTTCCTCCTTCTCCCTCCGATGGAGAATAAGATGCCTCTTCTTGCTATCCTTCCTTCTTCTACTCAAGCGATCTTCTCAATAATCTTCTGGTATCCAAGATCAAAGGAAAGTTCTCTGGATGTTTCCTTTCAGCCTTCTAACTCAAAGAGTTCTCTACCTTGTGTCTCAGCTTACAACCTTCAACGCCTCCCCGGCTGAGTCTCTTCTTCCATGTAACATTCCTGTGTAGTTCTTGGTCTTATGCACCTTTTTGCACTGCTTGCCACTCTCCTGGCAGAGCTCCCTCAGATCCCTTCTGCATTCTCAGAGCTCTTAAGAACTCATAGTGTAGGTTCTTTTCTCTCTGCACTCACTGTGACATGCACTCAATGCCTCCACTTCATGAGATTCTCTCGTAATCCACAAGTGATTTGTCTGCAACTGTGTTCTCATCCACACAGCCTTGCCTCTTGAGGTGTTCAAAAACCTCAAAGGCCCTCTCCAGTTGTTGACTTCACTGTGTCTCAAAGACGCTCAGTTCCCTGACTCACGAAGCTCCTATGCATCCTCCCTTGCACTAGTATTCGTAGTCTCAACACTCACACGCCTCGTGGCATGAAACCTCAAAGACCTCTCTTCAACTCTGAAATCAAACAAACTCCCTGAAATGGCATGATGTCAACACACATATAGTATATAATAAACACTCACAGACATGGATATAGTGACATGTGCAGAAAACCGTTGTTTGGCTAGTAATGGCAAATGCTTGAATTTTTACAATGGTGTTCCGAGCTCTCCTTGGCTCTTCAACTCAACCATTCTAACTCTAAAATGAGATCTCTCTATCTCTTTTACCCGAGGTGCTCTTAGCGCTTCCCTGCAGGATTTACCTACCCTAATTAATTTACAATCACGTATCAGGTTTAGTTTGCTATTCGTAACCAGATCTCACCATCTATAATAAAGGCTTCTATCCCATTCTAATGTCTTCAAGCAAGAAAGGCATGGCTTGCCCAACACTCTAAGCACATTAAATTACATTCACTACAAATTCAAAATGAGGTTGTTTCCCCTTTCAAAGACATGAATGAGTGTGTACTGACGGTTGGATCAAGTTGGCATGGAGAGATGCTCCATCATGTAGGGTGCAATGTAGGGGGTCGCTAGCCTTTGGGGATTCAGAGGCAAATGGCCCCCGAATTTTTGCCCTCGAACATACGATTTTGCCCCATTTTTCATGTCACTGCCTCGATTTTCTTGTCCATTGTTGGGCGGTTTTCTGGTACATGGTTTTTGCCGATGCTTTTCTATTTCCGATTAAGGAATTAGGGTTGTTGACTAATCCATGTCATTGGGTTAGGGTTTTGGATGTTGTTGGATCTTATATGTATATTGTAAAAAATGTATCACCATGAATGAATATAGAATATGTTGGTTTTCCCGGTTTGGTTTTCCAGGGAAAAAATATATGTGTAATGTGCGTATTTTCCATTGTATATTTTTTGTTCTTTTATTGCAATAAAATATTGTACAATGTTAAAATCTACAAATAAATTGTATGGGAGTCCTAATTTAAAAAAATGTGTGAGACTCTTAATTCAACAAACTGTATGTTTCCCCATATGCCTATGAGAACATTTGAGCCATTCACACCGCAATGAGGTTTTTCCAATTGGGGTTATAAATCTAGCATTAAGTTCCTCGCTAATGGCAAAGCTACAAACATTGAAGGATACCATGCTAAGACCATAAAAACTTGGGAGTATGATCTTGGTGTTTCATATTAAGCATATTTTCAATCGCAAGGATTCCCTTAAAAATGGACAAAAAGTTTAATCGTTTTTATTTTCAAATCTAGAAACCAAGATGGCCCATCCAATTATCACACTATCATGATAAGCCTCCTTTCAACAAAATTATTTGGCTTGATTCTTGAAAGAAAAATTAGTCAATGGCTTGAGGACAAAAATAAAAGGGCCAAAGGGTAAGTAGGGTTTAGGAATCAACATGTTACAATCAATCACATTATCTCCTTTAGAGTTGTTGTTAAGGATTTTAGAGACAAAAAATATCTCATATGTTGTTCCATTGATTTTGAAAATGTCTTTGATGTTGTGCCTAGAGCCAAGCTATGGAAAGGCTAAAAGAAATTGGTACCCCTCCTAAGCTCCATATTATTATGATTAGGCCTCACAAAAAGGTTATTTCTAATATGCAATGTAATAACAAGTGGTCTATGGACATTAATTGTAAATTGTGTTAAGAAAGGGTGTGTTCTTTCTCCCACCCTTTTTGGCAACTACAAAAATGAAATCGAACAATGTTTAAAAGAGGAAGGACTCATTCATATTAATAGGGTTGAATCATTGTCATCCTTTCTCTATATGTCCATGATATTATTCTAACTTGCAAAAAATATTGAAGATCTTCATAAGAACCTCAAAGTTCTCCAACACTTCTACAAAAATTATTAGCTAACCATTAATATTGATAAAACTAAGATTATGATAATTAAATATAAGAAAAGAATTTATCCTCCAATTTCATATGGTAATAACAGCCTTGAAGTGGTGCAATCTTACAAGTACTTAGGCATCAATTTCAATTGCCGGTTAAAATGGAACCATAATGTCAAGAAAAGAATTATCGGTGGTTGGAAAGTTTATTATGGTCTTGAAAACAAATGTAGAAATGTTGAGCTTTGGTATTGGGATAAGAAAAAAATGTTTTTAAAACTTTAGTTATCCCAATTAATCCTTATGGTTGTGAGGCTTGGGCTTGTAGCACCATGACTTGGATAAAATTGAGCAAACCAAAAAATGCTCCATAACATATAAATTAAATGAAACACTCCTTATCACATTCTTTGGATTGAATCTAGGTGCACTTTCATGGAGTATAAAGCCAAGATAAGGTGATATTTAGATTATAAGGATAAATTTCTCAACTTGAGCAAAGGTAGTTCCATGTTATTGCTTCTAGTATCAACAATAGCCACCACATATTAAAAGAGGTTGGGCTAGAGATTCTAAGGCTCAACTTAGTTATTGGAAAAAAAAGATAATCAAACTAGCAATCGACAATATTAAATATTACATCCCTATGAAGTTTAAAGATAAGACCTATAATGACAAATAAATCATTAACAAGAGGAAATTATAAATCCTAATTTGGTTGATCAAAACTATGTTTTCAACAATTTGAGATTAAAGAACAAAAGAAATATCATCAACATTAGAACCAATGCTCATGACCTCCATTGCGAATTGATCATTGGACTAACCCAAAACACATTGGGATGAGAAAATTTGTAAAGTTTGCGATACAAAGGAGGTTGAGGATGAGCATTGTTTCCTTGTAACTTGCCCAACCCTCATTAATTTAAAACTTTACCCATTTTCATTTCTCACTTCTAAAATTCATAATGATCTTGGTAATTTCATTTCCACCGTGTTCAAATATAACGATGCAAGTATATTTAGTATGGTTTTATTTAAAATTTTGTCTAATATGACTTATCGATCTTGGGGGTAGTAAATGTCATCACAATCAAATTTTTAATTTATATATATATAAAAAAAAAATAGTCATACATCTAACCTTCATTAGAATTATTAAAGTTTAATCTAAACATAAAATCTAAGATGGCTTATGCCAAACCAACCATTACATGATGCAATAACATAGAAAAGTAGCATAAATAGAATTCCATAGAAATAAAAGGCGTTACACCCAAGTATATAAAACATAATATTAAACAACAACTAGCACCATTCCAACACCTAGTGGAAGATCGTCACAATATTTTGGAACTACCCCACAATTAGCAATAAGTTCTTCTATCTTATTAACCAGTCCGGCTCCAAGCCATGATACAATAGTGTGAGAGGCATGTTTACTTCAAAAATGGCCAAAGCTAATGTCAAAAACTTGTTATTTTTCACCTTAGGAAGAGGACAAGGTGCGTATGTTCATGCCTTTAGCAAACCAATCAACCAACCCTATGTCAGGGCCTACCATCATTATGTTATTCTCATGTTAACTAGGTAAGTGAAACACGAAATGGACTTGTTCTCATATTGCGAGGGCCCAACTATAGAGTTCTAATAGCTAATGCACATGGACGATCTCCTTCTAAATTTTTAATACTTGCAGTGAAATTTGCAAGGATAGGTTCATATAAATCAAAACATTGGCATACTATGTGAAATATCAAGAAGGTTCTTTATTATTAAATATAGATTCATTGTGTATATTTAGCTAAAAAAATAATCTCAACATGAAACTCTAAAGCTCGTGGAAGTTGATCTCTTAAGAAGGATTCCTTGTAAGATCTGGAAATCAAGAGGTATTGACAAGCACACATGGACTTTACTTGAGCCCACGAAAACTTCACAAAGGAACAAAACTAGAAACTATGTTTCAAGCTCTCAACTTGTCAACAATAGGGACAATGTTTGTTTTGAACTCCTAAGTAAGTGATTCTTTTATCTACATGTATCAAACCCATGACTAACCAAAGAAACAATATTTTGGGAGTGTTCTAAATCTAGTTTACATTGGCTTCACAGTTGGAAGATCCAAGTGTTTTGTTTGGATTTGAGGCACTAAATTTTGTTTAGTTGACCATCAAGAATTGGCATGGAGAAAATCCACTTATAGTCATCAACAAGATTGTACTTGGTGAAGGATTTAGATTCACCTCATTTCATCTTTCGCTACTAGGCTTCAAGGGATTGAAAACAAAGCATGTGAATAAAATCATCTGGAGTCATGCCCTATACCATATACATGATGAAATTTGTAAGGTTGGTTAGAATGAAATTTATCCTAATCTCCATTCATGGGGTCTAGTACCTCTCATGGTTGTCAAATAAATCATTGGTCATGATTGTCACCTTCCTGAAAAAAAGTAGGGATGAGAACCGAGGATTTTTTACAATGGCCTACAACCACTCTCAAGGAATGAGATATGCAATATTCAATGATCATTGAAATATAGGCTAATCCACAAGGTTAAATCTCTCCATACTAGGAAAGGCTTAATGGCCTCCTAAGGGTTCTAGATGCTTTTAATCATGAAAGTGTCAACCAACTTAATTAGTGCAAGAGTGGTAATAAGTAGTTGAAGAGATACTGCTTTTAATCATGAAAGTGTCCACCACCTTAATCAGTTGATGGGTCATGATAACTAGCTAAAGAGATAGACCTCGTTGGGATTTCTCGCCTAACAACACATGCTATCGATTGTTATGTCTTAACAAAGATTTCAAAACTTTGTTTCTATCCATGGCTCAAACAACTAATTTAACTTCTTGAGCTTCTTTATTTTTTTTATGAAACTTCCACTTATCACAATACATCACTTGCGCTACCCCATTACTTAAGGTTTCCTTATCAATACCTTGATTAATAGATGAGCCGACGAACTTAGAGAAAGGAGTATAAAAGAGAGTGTGTGTGGAAATATGCATATCGGTGGCAAGAGAGTTTTATCATGTAGTTTCTTCGCAAAACACCAAGCTAAGGTGTTCATTAAAGCATGATGTATATTCTTATTATAGAGCATGAGAGTTGTATCTACACCCTAAATGTGGGAGAATTACCAGACTGGTAGTATGGCAGTTTCATCATGTAGTCCCTCAATAAAGCACCAAGTCATTGTGTCCACTAAATCTCATTGTTTATCCTTGTTCTAAAAGCATGTAAGACATACCTACACCATAATGAACAAAAATGATAGCTATTGAAGTCTTATACCAGTGATTTTAGTAAATGTAATAGCTATTGAAGTCATATACTAGTGTTTTTAGTAAGTCTAGAGTGGGAAAGAGCAAAAACAAGAGTATGAATTTAATTTGAGACTTCATGATTATGATGCTAACATTAATAGAGAAGAATGGGTAGTAATAGAGAATAAAATGTAGTGTGGAGAATGGATGATGCGATATTAGAAAGATTTATCACAAAAAAGTTAAATATTGGAAAATAGTGTAAAAGGAAAATAGTATAAAATTAGCAAATAAAGACACAAAAATAGAAATGATAAGGTATAAAAATAAAAATAGTAAAAGGGTATGACATGAAGTATGTGTGCAAAGTGAGACCATAAAAAAAATATAACTATGATTGTTTTATTTTATTTTTAATAATTTATATATTGTGTTATTGATAACATTATCCATGCCACATTTGACCATGACTTTAAGACTACATTAAAATGTTGTTAAGGAGTGTTATGAAAATAAAATCTTAGTACACAGTGATAACGTCATATTCCTTATTATTTGTTGTCAACTTTTTAAGTGCATCCCTATCGTATGTGAAATTAGTGAAATCATAAAAATGAGAAAGATGATTCCCTAGCACCACGGGTTTGTTGATAAAGACCATTTATCTCAAAGTGGCAAGCTTACTTTTTAGTCATATTACTCATTTAAGAATATTCCCTAATACTCATTGAAGAATATTTCCCAATAACTTAAGTTTGTTGATAAAGACCATTTTTCTCATAAGTGGTGATAAAAACCATTTTTCTCATAAGTGACAAGCTTATTTTCTAGTCATATTACCCATTCAAGAAGATTCCCTGCACCTAGGTTTGTTGATAAAGACCATCTTTCTTATAAGTAGCAAGCTTACCTTTTAGTTATACCACTCATTAGTTTGAAATCAATGGCTTTATATATGATTATGACGTGCCCTTAGTAATTAAGGGTATACCATCTAATATGATGGCAAACGAGGTGTCCACTTCTATTATTAGTATACTCATTAAAGAAAAAGTCCCCTTTAGTTGCCTTTCATAACATTCCCCGTACATGTTGTCCTTCTCTTATCATAACTAGAATCTATGATGGATCCGTGAAATTATTTTCTTATAATAGGATATATTAACATAGAACTATTTAAGCCATGATGTTGAACTCAATTGTTCACACAAATAACAAATTTATTGTAACACATTTAAAGTTGATCATAAAAGTTTTTATTATTTGAAACAACACCATTTTTTTATTAGTTGATTATAAAAGTTTTTAGATGGGTCAATTTGTATGAATAAAGTTGTAATGATAATGCAGCGTTTCAATGAGTCAATTTGTATGAATAGAGTTTATAATGATAAAAAAATTATAATAAAAACATAATTACTTGCCACCTTAGATCCAAAAACCAAAACATATAGATAAACACAATACTTATGACTTAGCAATCCCGGTGAGACCCACCACTTATCCATACGAGAGACCTTCTTCCACCCCAGCCATTGTGTGGGGCACTGGGTCCATGCATACCATTGAAATTAATTGATGGTCTCTGAAAGTCAAAGAGACGATTCTTAAATAATGTTTGATCATGCATGTGCCATCACTTTCTTTAATGTCTCTTCACTTTCTTCCACTACAATGTCTTGACTTTCTTGGCTCTGCAATTTTTTTTTTTATTGGAAGAAGTTGTCTCAATAACTTAATTTAACAGAGCAGAATTATTAAAATACCAAAAACATTCGAGCAACAAGCAAATAAAATAAAGGATGTGATTAATATGATTATGACAAAAAGCAATTAGTTAACTTTTAGACCGGCGATGAGCTTTTATATATATCTGAAAAGGAATTTCTTAGAGTTATAAGAAAGCAAAAGAAAAATGCGTTTCACTTGCTCCCTGACATGGCATTGATGATGTCCTGTTGAAATAATTTACATGTCAGAGGAAGGGTGTGAATCCCCATTAATGAATGTGGAGAACAAAGACCCGCAATCATATCTCTCTTCTGGTTTTTAATTATTAATTTAATATCAAAATATATACTGAGATATAGCATTATTATAAATTATATATGCAAATCTTTTCACTTTTTGTATCCGTTGAAAAAACTTGTATATGCTATTTTCTAGGATTCTTAATTCTCACTCTTCCTTTGGACTATGCCTCGGAAAATGATCTTCTAACCCTCGTGTTATTTTATGAGCGTGCCTTGGAAATTACCTTTTAATTTTATTTTTTTTATATAAAAGTTTTTTTTTTCTATTAAATTTTAAAAGAAAAAAAAAAAAATGTAAACAAACCATTTTGTATAAAATTTAAGGGATGTATTCTCAAATTTATGGGTAGTATATGTAATAAATGTAGAGTCAATATTGACAACAACTAGTTGAGTTAACCACTTGACAATCCATCATTTAATATTGACAACAATTAGTTGAGCTAACCACTTGGAAATCTATCATTCAATATTGACAACAACTAGTTGAGCTAACCACTTGGAAATCCATGAGTCAATATTGACAACAACTAGTTGAGTTAACCACTTGGGTTTAAATATTTGAAAGCATGTCATCCTACCCACAAGCACTTACACAAGAGTGAGATTGTTGATACCTTGTCAACCTGAATTAACCCAGAAGGAGAAAACATGTCACATGTGTAATTTGTACATAGGTGGTGAGGATAACAACTTCTCCTCTTAACCACCAAAGCGAGACCCAATTGACATCCTTTAACTATTAAATTATCGACATGCATGTAGCTTTATTACAAAAATAGGTGGATTCAACACACATGCATCATTAGCACTGTCAAAGACTAATCAAAATTTAAAAACCAACATGTTTTATTCCAAATTACCTAGCTTGAGCATAAACACAATATTAAGCACCAACCAATACCATCCCAACATCCAATGAACAATCATCGTGATCATTTATGGATGGCCCCTAACTAGATGTCTCATCCTCAACTGCAATCATCTCCTAACCATCAATAGTTGGCTAAAGATGCTTAGTTACCTTGGAGATGACCAAAACTAATGTAATACTTTTTACCATTTTGGACCAAAGTAGGAGGCTAATGGTGCTTATGTTCTTGCCTCACAAGCTTATCAATTGCCCCTATAATGATTCATATCATTGCCACATCATGATCATAACGACTGGGTAGGAGAAATGACAGTTGGCTCCTTGCTCATGTTGTAGGGAAACCCACCCCAAAACTCCTATAACTATTGTAGATGATTCATCTCCATATGAATTTCCCATAACTACACTAAAATGTACAAAGACAAGCTCGCATAGATTGAAATTTTGTTGTGCCATGTGAAAGATCAAGAAGGTTATTTCTTATTATAGACAACTTCATTGTGTTACTTATATAAAAAAGAAAAGAACTTCAATGCAAATATACATCTAATCATAATGAAACTTTTAAATTCCAAGGACAACTCTCAACAAAGTTGCCTTCTAAGATATGGAAGTTAGGAGGTATTCCCCACATAGTGCTTATGCCTAGGCCCAAGCAAACTTAGCTAAGGGACAAAACCAAAAAATGGTGTTTCAAGGTCTTAACTTGCCCACAAAATTAGGGACATCATGGGTCATAAGCTCCCCCATAATTGAATCTTTAATCTACAAGCAACCCACCCATGACCAAACAAAAAAAGTGTTTTGGGGTTCTAAAGTTGGTTTCCATATGCTTCATAGTTGGAAGAGCCATGTGTACTATTTGGATAAGAGTTTCCAAATTTTGTTCAAGGGACAATCAAGAATTTCTTTAGAGAAGAACCATATGTAGTCATCAACAAACATGTACTTGGTGAAGACTTTAGATCTACCACATGTCTAGTCTTACCACAATGAGTGAGAGTATTAAAGGCCTGTTCGACAACACAGGTATTCCAACAGAGGACGAACACCTTCAGTAACCACTCACATAACCAGATCAAAGATCAACACACCGATGTTTCCCCGTAGGGGTTTTACCACGTGAAAACATCGG
>SNQJ01S0025099.1:59019-104399 GCA_010110895.2 Picea sitchensis
CTAACTACAAATGCATACTAATGCATACTAAAGAAACACACTTTTACCTAACGACATATTAGACCAAGTAGATCTTAACTAACTCCTAAGTGTCTAAATATCCTAACAAGGCCAAGCTTGAGAACAAGGTCATTAGGATCAACAATACCATATACTCTATCAAGGATGATATTATTAAGGTTTGACAACTTAATATTTAGTGTGAGCTCTAACCATTGGGTATAATGCCTCTAACTATCATTAAACAAATAAGTAACCTTGACTATTCCCTTCCTAAAAAAGTGTATGGCAAAGAACCAAGCAATTTCATTTAATGACTTACCATCATTCACAGGGTCTTCACTTAGTGAACCTGTGACATATCACCTTCGTTCGTGGGATATTAAAGAATATCCCTAATTTCACTAGATATTGATAAATACTTCCCAAAATCATTTTGTTGAACCCCCCTTCCAATACATCTTTCCAATAAAAGAAACCCCTATTTTTACTAGATATCCCTTTTTATACCCCCCAATACTTATAAAACCCCTAAGGCCCCACATCCCCCCCCCATACCTGCAATATATTGACTTTATTTTTCACAATTAAAAAACCCCCTTTATGAATGAACGTGATAATATATTAGTCAATAAGGTGAAGCCCCCATGCCATCACTCTCAAGGAGTAAATTCCACCATATACAATTATCATTGAAATACAAAACAATTTGAAAGGAGCTCGATATCTATAAGACAAGAAAGGATTGATGGCTTCCTAGGCCTTCTAAATGTTGTAATGAACCATTACTTTGAAACTTTGAGGCATTGGTGAAATCCATAAACCAATATCATAACATCCCACCATGCTTCCATAGTTGGACACCAAGCTAGTAGACCTCCTTGTTACCCACACAAGATGACAAACCTCCTTGTCACCCACCCCGGTTTGGCAGACCTCCTTGACACCCCTTTTTGGGTCAACAAACTTCCTTGTCACCTATACTGCGAGTCGAACCTAGGTGGTTTCTCTGATACCAAATGTAATGATTATTTACTTCAAACCCTCAAGGCATTAGTGAAATCTACGGACTAGGATCATAACAAATGATTTTAAACATGAAAGTGTCAACTACCTTAACCAATGTAAGGGTAGTAACTAGTGATTGAAGGCATCTACCTTGCCTAGACTTATTTCCTAATTACACAACTTGTCGAATGTTGTCTTTGAGCATAACTTTCTAAGTCTCCTTTCCATCCATAGCCTAGATAACCCATTTGACACATAATTCACGGGATTGAATACATATTTTGATGATTCCTATTCCACCTATATCTCTTGCCATCCAACACAATATCTATCTAACTTTGTGAAATCCCTTGCCTCCAAAATTGTTGGCCCATAGAAAATTGTTGAGAGCCTTCTCCAACCTCTGTTAGGCTTTCTTGGAAGGCACTTAACAATATTTATATTAGATGTGGTTACAAACTAACACCTTAATACAAATATTAAACTTAGTTGTTAAGGCCAAAGGCTTTGTTATCCATGTATCTATCTTTTCTAAACCCCCTTCACCACCACTTCCTAAATATCTATAGGAGGAGCATGGAAAGCAAAGGGGATTCCTAGAAATTTGAGCACCTCATCAGGCTAAAGCCATAACTTGTGTTGGTCTACTAGCTAGCTAGGGATTCATAATTGACTCTATTGATAGTATTGTGTTTTAAGCCATTGGATATTAGAACTAGAGGTTGCATAGAAGGTTTCCAAAGAAACCATTGTATTTTTCCATGAAGATTGAAATTCTAAAATTTCAAAGAAAAAACCACATACAAAAATGTTATTCCTCAGTTGCCCTACATAAATATCTGTAAGGGAATTATACCTAAACATTTACTTTTATTTTAATAGGCATTCAAACATATTCTTATTAACTTTTAACACATTGACTAAGTTAATGAAAGCAACAATGAAACACATAAGAGGTTTTGAATAGGATTTTGATGATAGTAACAATAAATGAAATCGCTTAAGGGTATAAGGGAAAGTGTGAGTTAGCATTCACATAGTAAAAATAGATAGATATGTAGATATATTTTATTAAATGGCCCATGAGATTGAATGGCCTTTTGGGACAACATATTTTACATTTTGTGTAGTATGTTCTAGCATATTAAAGCAAGAGATTATGATAAGTAGAGATGATAATGTAATGGTAGGACCCAAATCATGGACTTAGTCTACTCTATTGAATATGGTGTCTTTTTCTCTGCATAAAGTGTTAGTTTCCTTGTTGACTCTATTCTCAACCACTTGCTTCTTGCGAACATCATTTTCACAACCAACCTTGACATACCTCCCACTATATCTTCTTGAAACAAGATTTCTAATCTCTGATATGCAAATTTGAACCCTCTCTGATTTGTGAATATGTTGCACAACATAAGAGAAAGTGTTCCTTAGTTCCTACCTCCCAATTTCTACATATTCGACATAACCTTTCCACCCATGGTTCCTTGGGTTGTTCTAATTGCAACCTATATGACAAGGCTCTTAGTTGTGCTATTACTTTCTTTTCATGCCATGGGATGTTAATTTTCAAGTAGTATTATGCTTTTCTCTCCTCTTTGTTTGTTGATGTTGTCTTTATAGCATTTTTTAAGGTGTGTTTTCTCCATTTCCCCTTCATCTAGCATTGACATGTACATGATATTTTAGGGCCTTTTTATCCAATGGGCATATTTGTAATTCTATATGCCATTCTTCAAACCATTTTTTTCATCATTGGTTCCATGTTTTCTTCCTCCTTTTCAACTCATCTTGGTTGATTTGAACTAGATTCTAGTCAATCTACATGGTTTTCATTCTCTATCTAAACATAATCAATTTTCCTTGTGCCACCAATTCTCTTAGGTGTGGTCATATTTCAAATAAGAGTATTTTCTAAGGGATGTTACCTTTTATTCTTAGGAATCTTGTTATCAGGAGTTTTTGCTCTCATTCACATTGATTCCATTTGTTTTCTGGAATACTTGGTCCCCATACTTCATATCCACAAAGGAGTATTGGGTTACGAGCATTTTGAAGATGAATCATAACATTTGCGAGTCTCAAACATCTTTTGTTATGAATCTATTTTGTAGTAGGAAGAATGCTTTCCACCCTCTTTTGAAGTATTTTACTTGTACATGTGTCCCAACTTAGCTTCTTATTTAAATCTAATACCAAATGTTTATATTATTTGGTTAATATCTCTAGTGATTTTCCTCTAAAGCTTATTTATGATCGTTCTCAATTCATTTTTTGAGCGAGAAGACTAATATCATAGTTTTTTCTATGTTGATGCTTAATCTCAATTTCCTCATACAATGAACTTTAAGACCTCTAGGTGATCTTATAGGTTGCATAATGTCCTAGTTGTTAGTGTCACATCATTTGCACACAACAAACTCTTTATAATAATCCATGTTATGTTCACCCCTCATCTACCTTTCATGTTTTTCATGTTTATCCATTGCTCTAGTTTATTTATGTAAAGATTGAATGGCGTGGGGGAGAAAAGACAATCATGTTTCACTTTGATGTCACTATTAAAACTCTCTGTAATTCCTTATGTAGTTCTAATTTTATTCTTTACCTACTTATATAAATATAACCTATGTATTGTTTCTCTCCAACATTTAAAAAAAAACATTCAATGCAAATGTCATGATCTCCCAGATAAAGTTAAATAAAGTAAAAAACAAAAAAGGAAATAATTCATTCCACAATGAATGGAGATGGAACACACTGATGATTTAGTATGGAATTGAAATAATGAAAAATAGTGCAAACTTAACATATATGAATGCAAAAGTCAAAAGTAGAAATGACAAGATGCAAAGATAAATATAAGCGAACATAAAATGAAACATATTGTTGATGTTACACATGTCATACATTGGACTTATTATTGTTTTTACAGATTTCATACATTGTTATGAGGCTACTTTCAAGTGTTTTCATAACAAATTTAAAGTACCAAATAAAATCATCACCATGTGTTCTAAACCTTTTGAACTTGTCCTATCTATTGTCTTTGTGTGAAATGATAAGGAAGATTCCTTGTCACTATTGTCTTTGTGTGAAATGATAAGGAAGATTCCTTGGCACCATGGGTTTGTAAAGTGGAAATTTTACTTATATGACTATGGATATAATTGTGCCGTTAATTAAGGTTATACCATTTAGTCTATGACAATATGATGACCGACCAAGTATCCACTTCTATTATTATACTCATTAAGAAAAGGTTCTTTTAGTTGACTTTCACAACATTCCTTCTACATGCTTTCCTAGTCGATGAAGTAAGAACTAAAATTTATGAACCTCGAGGTCATTTTATTAAAATAGAGGATATATAAGTACACAATTGTTTAAACCATATTCAATGGTTTATGTTTATGAAGTCAATTTAATGTTGAGCAACACAAAGCTCTTTATTATAAGAAAACTAGATTAGCAATAGGAGGTGATTCAGTTACTAACAAACTAAACAATGATATTTACAAGTTAAATTTATACATGGGTTGCAAAAGGGAAGGTCTTTTAAGGTTAGGTTGGGATAGATGTTGTTATATCTCAAAATTAAAATAAATCTAATTCTAATTCATAAACATTAAAATTAATTATAATTCAAATTCATAAGCTCAAGCGAAAACAAGGCCACCCAATATTCATGCATGTTAGTGTTCATTAAGTTCTTTTATCATATATTTATGTTTTGTTTTTTATAACTTATATAATCCACGTACTTAAATATATATGTATGGAGCACATCAATTTCGACTGATATTTTAAGATATGTGGATGTCATTTTTGTATGAGCTTAAAATTTATGTTATAGTTTATTTTCTTAATTCTTTTCGATTTAAAGTAACAAAATATTTGATATCCAAAAAATTCTTGCTTGTATCTGGAACAGGGTGGGACCCAATATTTATTCAACAAAACTTGTCATCAACCCTAGAGATGAAAGACTTTCTTAGCCGGATCACTGTGACGGCAAAAACCAACACGTATTTTAGCTTTAGATCAATTTAGTACTTGTCGCCCACAACATGGTGGGCCCCATTTTTGTCCAACGAAATTTCTCATCAACCTTGGAGATTGGAGATTAAACACTTTCTGAGGCATAGCTCCACTTGTCCTTATATGTTTCTATTGGGGAATGGGTCCATGGAAATTAATGGATGGTCAGTAAAAGTCAAAAGACAATGCTACAAATTACAATATTGTTTGATTTTCCACGTGCCATGTCTTCACTTTCTTCCACTAGGATGCCAAGAGTTTCCATGAACGGGACTTGTATTTTTAACAAGTGTTACTAGTGTACAAGAGAATGGAAGTGGAACTCCTGTGGGCTGGATAACTTTAACGATATGTAAACCTTACCAAGTGGTATTAGTTGATGAATTACAATTGAAATATATAGGAATCATAATTTTTTATTTAAAATTTATTTTTGAATATAGAAATGGATTTAGTATGTTGAAAAAAAATAGAGTAGTCTAAACATTTTATCTTCTGGGTTTTTTTTTGTCACTTTTTTAATTTGATTTTGTCGAAATCGGTAATGAATGGTTGGATCTGCAGATTTGAGTAGCTAAGTTTGTATAATCTGAGTGTCCCAGTGTTTTTCAGCACGCTAAATCTATTTATACATTCAAAAAGACAATTTAAACAACAAAAAATAGAAATTTTGTCCAAATTTACATCGCCGGATTCCAACCAATTCCTACCAAAAAAACCCAAAAGATAAAATGTTTAACCAACCCCAAAAAAATCTAAAAACACTAAAAAATAATCACTAATTTAAAAATCTAACAATTTCTTGCCCAAAAAATATTTAACCTACTGCATAAAAACTTTGCTTCTTTACTGGTGTGAAAACCTTGACAGTAAAAACTTTGCTTTTTTTGGTTCATAATTACTTGTAAAGCCTGATGATATATTTATTATTAATCAATTAGAATTAACTCACCACACTATAATATAAAATAAAATAACACACGCACAACAACGAAACGAAGGATGTGATTGAACAACGAAGGGTGTGATTAACATGATTATGAAAAAAAGCAGTTAGTTAGGGCAATAAACCTGCAAGAAAGCTCTCGCACATGTATATATATGTGTAAACGAATGAATGGACTTCTAAGCAACCGAATGTGTTCAGGAATCGGGGCTTGCAATTGCTTACTGACATGACACTGCTGGTGTCCTGTTGAAGCATCGAATTGAAAATGATTTTACACGAATGTCATGTCAGAGGAAGGGTGTGATTCTGTTACAGTTTGCATTGATGAATGTGTAGAATCGAAGGATTAGAAGCACCAGCATTTCTCTGCCTCTGCCTCTATATCTATCTTTTTGGGTGTTTTCATGGTGAAACCTCATATACCTATACTTGCATGAAACCTTGATAACTCCCACCTGTAGGAGAGCAGCATGCACCCTGTATGTGATCTGGAGGTGAATGTCAATGGAGAAGAAACATTCTTTCTAGACAAGGTATTCTAATCCTATGCTTGTGTTTTGCTTTGTTTTTATTGCGCAGAGAAAACCAAGGTGCTCTGCAACTTGTTTTACTTGCATTTCGAGTTTTCTTCAGCTGTTGGGGCTTGCTTGAGATTGAGGGTTAAGATGGGTTTATGTCAGTTATGTTTTTTTGGGTGGTAGGTATGTTGAAATGGATTGATTGCTATTTTTTTGGATGGTGGGTATGTTGAGATGGATTGAGAATGTGATTGGATTTCTTGCAGAAAACACTGCTTTCCTTCTCAGGGAGGCTGATCAAGTTGTTCAACAAGGCAGCAGCAGTAGGAGGTCAGGCAGGGCGAGTGAAGTCATACAAAGTAACACTTCATGATTTACCAGGAGGGGCCGAGGCATTTGAGCTGGTGGCCAGGTTCTGCTACAATGGGATCGACAACATTGAGATCACGTCCACCAACATATGCAAGCTTCGTTGCGTGGCCCAGTATCTGGAGATGACAGAAGAGATCCAAGAAGGGAACCTGGTGAGGCTGACAGAGGATTTTCTCAAGGGCTTGGGCTTCTGGAGTTGGCGGGAATTGATAAATGCATTGAAGGATTGCGAGGCCATGGTTTTGACAGCAGATGCTACAGGGATTATTCAGAGATGCATTGATGTACTCATAGAAAGAATGAATGCTAACTGTGATACCAGTCCTGCCTCGTCTTCTCCTGATAGTATCGGGGTTCGGTATTCTTGCGATACGAGAAGCTCTGAGTACTCAAAAACTAAAACGGGGTGGTGGTTTGAAGATCTGTCGTCGTTGACTATGTATCTGATGGAAAGAACTGTCAAAACCATGATTGCCCACAAAATGGATAACTGGGTTATCAGCAGATTTCTTTCGCATTACCTGAAGTCTGCCTTGCCCATGCTTGGCTACAGCTCCATATCCCCCAAGAAGAAATGTGGGAGGGACGAGCAGATTATGTACCGCTATACCCAGAAAGTGCAGAGGGAAGTTCTGGAAACTGTTGTGAGTTTGCTTTATTCTTTGGAGAGAGCAGCAGTCACATGCAGGAACTTGTTTGGGATTATGAGAGTGGCCACTGTGTTGAATGCCTCTAAATTATGCAGGAAACAGCTGGACAGTATGATTGGATCACAGTTGGACCATGCTACATTGGATAACATACTCATTCCTGCACCCCAGGGGATGGGTTGCCTCTATGACGTGGATCTTGTTCTCAGATATGTGCAGATTTTTCTCATGGATCAGGTGATGGTTTCTGTATCTAAATTGCCCACTGGCTCTGCAGAGCCCATTTCTGACATTTGCTGCAAGAGTCGGCTGAAGAGGGTGGGTAGTCTCATGGACAAGTATATTACAGAGGTTGCCCCTGATGTAAATCTCAAGCCCTCCAAATTTCAGGTGCTCCTTGAATCATTGCCAGATGATGCCAGAGATTCCTGTGATGTGCTTTACAGAGCCTTGGACATGTATCTCGAGGTATGTATCTTCAATAGATACCATCAACGAATTCTCTAAATTATTAATGTTGCTTCATAATTCTGCTTGAAAGAGTTACAATTAGGTTCTTTGATGTGGCCTGAATTATTACCAGCAACAATGGATCTTTATAGGAATCCCCAATCATACAAATGTGTTCATCAAAATTGCATGAATCAGTACAAATAAGTTTTTCTGTTTGGTCTGAATGAATGCTATAAATGGCCTAATTATAATAAAGTCATAATCACAAAAAAGGTTCATTGACTTATCAACTTAAATGGGTTCTTTAATCTAACTCAAATGAATACCAGAATTGAGTTCTTTTAATGGAGCTCAAATAAGCATGCAGAGGCAAACTAACGGGCGGGGGGGGGTGATTAGAGAGTTCCCTGGATCATAGAGATTGCTATGAGTGGAATCACAAGCGGATAAGCACCTATGAACTGTGAGAACATGGGTACTTAAGAAGCACTGAGTGTCGTTTGAGTTTCAAGCTTCACCTGCCCAAAATCAAAATCAAGCAATACAAATGATCTATTTCATTTCTGTCTGAATTAGTGTAAACATGTTCATTAATCTAGCCTGAGTCAATACTGTAAATGGTTTTTCAAGTATAAACCCTGATTGCAAATACATTTTGTCAATTCTGCTCATGGCACTAAAATCAGGTTCTTTAATCTGACCTGAATCAAAACTAGCAATGTATTCCTACTTTAAAGCCCAATAGTAGAAGATGGTTTTTAGTGAATGTATTAACACCAACTATATTCTTTAATCTAACCTGAACCATTACAAATATATTATCCAAGTAAGCCTGCATTAATATGAATAGGTTCTTTAAACTGGCTTCATACCAATTGGTTTTGTGTTGTGTGAGTCATATACATGCCTTCTATATTGTAACCCAAATGAATACCGTGCATTTTCATGAATTAAGCCTGAATCAGTTGAAAGTAATTCCTAGCTTAGCTTGAGAGAATATTCATGAGTTTCTTGAATCAAGATCAAATTATTAGAATGTGTTTCATTAATTCAGCTTGAATCTGTGCCAATTGTATGCTGTTGTCAATGAGGCTTTTAACCTGGTCTGAATCTATACCAGTGGGTTCTCCGACCATGCCTGAGACAAATGCAACAAGTCTTCTCATGTTTATTCTGGACAACAATTGCGGATTCTTTGAATCAAACCCAAATTCTTTAACTTGGTTCGTTAATGCAGCCTCAATCAATGCCACTCAGCTCTTTGAATTTAAGCTCAAGTCAGAAGTTAAGAACATAAGAAGTTTTCATAAAATCTGAATCAATACAATTGGGTTCTTTGAAATAAGCCTTAAAACTAAGCCTGTAACAATAGCTATGGTTTCCTTCATGTGACCTGAATTGTGCATAATGTTCTTTGAGCTGAAAGAGACTTCTTAACAATGGGTTCGTCAGCTTGCGAGGACACTTCCATTGATTTCTTAGAATTGAACCTAAATAGTAGAGCTGAATTTGTTTGATAGAGGCTGGTTTCCAGAAATTGCGATTCTTAGAATCTATACTGCTAGTAAAAAATGTCATTGAATATGATTTTCTCCCCACACCAGAATGATCTAAATTTGTTTTTTGAACAGGTACATCCAACATTGTCTGAAGAAGAAGAAACGGGACTTTGCAAATCGATCAATTACCACAAGCTGTCTTTTGAAGCAAGCAAACACGTTGCACAAAATTCCAGATTTCCATCGAAAATAGCGATACAGGTCCTGCTGTTGCAACAAGCAAAGCTGAGAAGCACACTTAATAGTTATTATATGAAAAGTTCAGATTCCTCTCAGTCCGATAGTGATAGTGGGATGCATTTTCCTCATGAAGAAGAAGTTACATGCAGCAGCCCAGTGATTTTGTACTCAAAAGAGCTTGATTATAGTTCTGTGATTTGCGAGGAAAATCAAGAGTTGAAGTCAGACCTGCAGGGGATGCAGTGGAGATTGAGGGAGTTGGAGAAAGTCTGCAAAAAATTGCATTCTCAAATGTCAAGACTCGCTAATCTCAAAATAAAAAACAGCAGCAGCCATACCAACCATAGATTGCCAAAGCTTTGTTCATGATGAGTAAAAGAAATGCAATTCAATTTCAACATGAATGGATTCATCTTGTACCATAAATATAACATGTAGAAAACTGTTGGATTGGTTGAACAATGTCTATTTGACAAAATGATTTTTTAGCATCCTCTTCTTATCATCTCTACTCATTGGAGAGATACAACTGGCTTCAGAATGCTCATGCAAACCTCGCACCTCTGATCAATCTCTCAATGCCTAATTGATATTTTACTTTTCTTAGATATTGACATGTTAGTTAACCAAAGCTCGTTGCTGATACAGAAAAAACACATAACGCAAGGAAAACTAACCTCAGGAACCTAGGAGGGGGAAGGTGGGGGATGTTGAAAAGAATTTTACACATAATTATTCCATTGTGTATCTATTAGGGAAGGGAAGGGTTGGGTTTAAGGGAGAGAAAAAAATTTTATATAGAGAAAGAGAGCGCGCGCCTTGAATTGTAATTCAGAAGGTTCCAGCAAATGCACCTTAAACAAACTAATAAAAGAAATAATTTTGACTTTCAAGCACCCTAAACCTGTTCACAACTCTCTTTTCAGATAAGTTTTAAAAGAAATTGGAGAGTAGTTGGAGGAAGCAAAGTGCAAGGCAATATGTTTATTACATATTAATTATTAGTACGGATCCTTCTTCACCATATATTTATTAAGTAATTCCAAGGCAATATATTTATTAATTATTAGTACGGATCTTTCTTTCACCACAGAATTATTAAGTTTGGAAAGGAATTAAAAAAACTAAGTGCAAATATCTATTATTAACATAAATGTATTTTGGCTTTGGATGTAGCATTGAGAGAGGTGGAAACCTGATCTTAGCATGTTTTTTTTGGATAGGATACTTTCTCACATAAACTTGTTGGTTGCAATGTAATCTAATTTGGTGGGGATATCAAGTGAGGTTTAATAATATTTACAGAGATCTTGTAATTCACAGCACTCAACCACTCACACTAACCTATCGGAGTTGGGTTAAACTTGATCCAACCTGATTTGGCACTGTTTAAAAAAATAGGGATTAAAATTGATCTTTGTTAATTTATTTTTGTTTAATATTTGAGTTAGGTTTGTTTTAAAAACATTACAAATCCCTTATTTAGTTTAATTAATCTAAATCTATTTTAATTCTGAATCTATCAAGCACTTAAATGGATCAAAATTTTTGAGTTGTAATTTTTTTTATCATTTAAGATGGATCTATATACAATGAAGAGAAGAGTAACATCATTTCTATGTAAATATCATATCTATAGTATTTTTATTTATGTGTAAATTAGGTATGTTTCTATATAACACTTTTTATATTAGCTATACATGCCAAATCTCTCTCTTTAATATATATAGATATAGATATATTTTTATTTTTATTTGTATCTATATTTGACTAACGTATAGTATTATTAAAAATGTTATATTAAATGTTACCCACATAATAAATGTGACAATAAATGCACCTACTTACCTATAAATGTGGCACATCTCTTCTACCTACACTTTAAAATGCATATGACTTACCTGAAATTATCCTCCTTTATATAAATGGAGCCCTTTTCAATTTAACCAAACACAACTTAGCAATATCTTAGTCAAAATGAATATTTTGTTAAAGCAATATGTTGGCCACTTAAACGCAATGAAAATGAGAAAAGTTATCTAGGTAGAAGGCTTTTGCCATGAGAGGACTTGGTTTTGAATTTTGTGGATATCTTTTGTTCATCAATTTGGAAAAACTTAAAATGGCCAAATACAACTTAAGAGATCTTACTAAATACAATTAAGCTTTTGGCATCCTTGCAAGAGAACACGGTTGTTTGGCTCGGTTCTCCAACAATATATCTTTGGTAAGTTACTTCTTTGTACTTCGGTGAGTTATCTATTATTATTTCTAACTTGCAAAAGCTCACTTGGCAACTCCACTTGAAGAAAATATTACAAAGAGGTACAGTACAAGGTCAAACTCTAAAGGTGAGATTTTATATATTGTTGAGCCTAAATCAAACGATTCTAATGGCTGCTCCGTGCTTGATAGATGCATACAAGTTGTTTGACTTCACTAACATTTCAGGGCAACCCTGTGATCTTCCAAACTCACTCAAATATATACCTACTTTCAATGGAGATCACTCCATGGGAGCAAAGGAGTATTGGGATAATTTCATGTCAAGCATTAAAAAGACACATGATGCTCACTTGGATGTGTTGTTTAAGTGCTTTTCTCTTTCCATGAGTGGTGACGCTTCAAGATGATTTGAAAGTTTCCTAGACAATAGTATTAGCACAATTGATAGATTGTGTGACATATTTTTTGATAGATGGGCAGAAAAGAAAGATGTGCATTTTCTTTTGAATGCTTTGATTAATATTAAAAGAAAGGAAAACGAAACTATTGATGAGTTTAACGCTAGATTTGACAAGGTTTTGTAGCAAATCCCAAATATACACGCACCTACAAATCAAACCACCTTGACATATTAAAAGAATGCCTTCCAAGGGACATTCAGTTTCTTCCTAAATCAGTCAAAGCCTAATACATAACTAAAGCCAAGACAAATGCAAAAAGTATTGACAACAATTGGGAAATGTCCGGAAAACTAGACCTTCTAACACCAGCCAGAGCAAGAACAGATCAAAAGGCAAAGACCTCAACTTCACCAAATCCTCCAGATCTCATGTCACTCCTAACAGGGCAGTTCAAGGAATTACAGGTGACCATCACTCAAAGCCAGACAACAATGCAAGATAGGATTATAAAGTTGGAGGGAAGCCTTCAACAACAATAAAAACAACATAACAGATTTCTGTAGAGGGGTATGTTCAAAGGCCCGTTTCCAAATCCAAGGCCACAAAACGCTCTTGAGACGAAAAATACAGTGGATCCACCATAACCATATTATTGTAGAACATGTGAAGCACTTCACGCAGAAGCAACTTGTGTTTATCACAAGAGTACGAGAAGGTAGGGAATATGGAAGATACAAATGCGTCGGACACTTGTAACATGATGTCGGGGGGAACAACAACAAGTTTCATAATAGATGATCCACAATACCAGAGGAATGTATCAGGGGTTGGCAGAGCAACACAAATGCATGGAGAAATGCCATTTCCAGAAGTAATACATCAGATGTATCAAAGATTCAAGGGGGAATGTATAGTCACAGAAACAAGAAAGCACCCACCCCAATATAGAAAGACACAGTTACACCTGCAGAGATGGAGGGTCCGAGTACATCTTCTCAAGTTCAGAGCCATCAGAAAGAACCAATCACAAGAAGTACAGAAGTTGATATCACCGGATGGGCTAAAAATGCAAAGGTTCCAATCCCATTGGTTGATATAGTTAAGTTTTCGGTATTCAAGAAGTAGATTGGTAAAGCCTTGGGATTTGAGGTCATTGATAGCCCACAACGAGCACCCAGTGCGAAAAAGGATCCTCCTATCTTCCTCTCAAGTGCACTTGGTCAAACAAGTAAGAATCCTTTGTATGAACCATTCTTTATATCATTAGTAGTTACAGATTGGTTTCTACACAATTGTATGTTAGATTCTGGAGCTGGCATGAATGTGATATATTTAGAAGTAGCCAACAAGATGGGATTGAAGACTTCAAGACCATACAAACGTGTTTGTGCATTCGATTCCCATGAGATCCCGACTATTGGTGTAATCAAGGATCTCCAAGTGCACCTTGCAGTACATGCAGATGTCCTTGTCACCATGGACGTAGTGGTTTTAGATGTTCCAGCGGCTTGGGCAATGTTGTTATCCCACAAGTGGGCAGCTGATGTGGGAGGTACTCTTCAGATGGATTTATCTTACGCAACCATCCCCACACCCTATGGTGAAACCATTTAGACAGAGTCATGTGGAAGATCCAAGGAAGAAAGAACATAAGTTCATTTGCTTTGAGGAGGGTTTGGATCATATACAATGTTTGCAGCAGAAGAGTCTACCCGCACAGATACAGATCGCGAATGGAAGATGCATTTTGACGAGGCAAGTTCCAAAGCGGGTAATGGTGCAGGTACCGTATTGACATCCCTTGATGGTGAATTTCTTTATGTTTCTTATCGTTTAGAATTTGAAGCCACCAACAATGTTGCAAAATATGAAGCACTTTCGCTTGGATTAAATGTGGCTAAAGATTTGGGTATTAAGATTTTCCAAATTATAGGTGATTCTGACCTCATTGTTTTGTCAAGTGAAAGACATAACGCTTGTAAGTGTGAAAGGCTAAGAAGATATAAACAAGCAGTTTTGGCAGCCATGGAGGCTTTTGAAGCAGTGGGATTAGAAGCAGTGCCGAGAACGTTGAATGAGAAAGCAGGTGCCTTAGCTGCTATCGCTTCTATTTTTCAACCATGTCTAGAGTTAGAAAAGAGTGGAAGGATAGAACCAATTTGCAGACCTTTCGTTCTTGATAATATTGAAAATTGGCAGGTGTTCGAGGATGATGCACGGATTATTAGATTTCTGAACAATGCACAAGAATTTGCTGAGAATGAGGTTGATTGAAGGGAAGAGAGTTCCATAGAGAAGTTACCAACTAACAAGATCCCTCCAGGCCTTGTTCCATTAGAAGCCACATTCAACAGAGATGATGTATTCAAGGGCCGAACAGAGACAATAGAGTCAGAAGAATGTGAAGATATAATTGTTGGGACAGAAGCAGATCTGAAGACAATAAAAGTGGGCATAGGAATCACAACAGAGGAAAAGCAAAGGATTAAGAAGTTGATTACATAGTACAAAGATGTGTTTGCATGTTCATATGATAACCTCAAGGCTTATAAAGGAGATATCATTCAACACACCATTCCAATTATGCAAGATACAAAGCCTTTCTGACAGAAGCTCAGACAGATCAACCCAAAGTTAGCATCACTGGTAAATTAAGAGTTGGAGAATCTACTCAACATAGGAATCGTTTCTCCAGCTAGACACACTACATGGTTATCCAACCCAGTGGTGGTCACGAAGAAGACAGGTCAGATTAGATTGTGTGTTGATTTCCAGAACCTTAACAAGGCTTCAATCAAGGATAACTACCCATTTCCAAACATGGAAATACTACTACAAAGAATAACATGTGCAAGAATGCTATCATTCTTAAATGGATTTTCAGGATGCAACCAAGTCTTGGTAAATGAGGATGACAGAAAGAAGACCGCCTTCACCACACCTTGGAGCGCATTTGAGTATATAAGAATGCCCTTTGGATTACTTAATGTAGGCGCCACATTTAAAAAAGTTATGAACTATGCATTCAGAGACCTCATCAGGGAAATCATCGAAATCTATCATGATGATCTCACCGTGTTCTCAAAAAATAGGAAAGATCACATCAATCACCTTAGACAGGTTTTTGAAAGGTGCCGCAAGTATGGGATATCCGTCAATCCCAAGAAGACAGTCTTATGAGTTACAGAAGGTAAGATTTTGGGTCATATCGTCTCAAAAGGAGTAAGAGTGGACCTAGAAAGAATTAAAGGTATCCAGTAGATCGAGCTACCAAGGAACCAAAGAGAATTGCAATCCTTTTTCGGTAAAGTAAATTTCATAAGGAGGTTCATTCCAAACATTGTTGAAATCACTAAACCTCTCAATAAGTTATTGAAGAAGGATACTCCTTTCAGATAAGATGAAGTGGGAAGTGGGTCGTTATGCATTTCAGAAATTCAAGATCATCGTAATCAACTCGCTGGTACTAGCAAGCCCCGATTTTTCTAAAGAGTTTTTAATGTTTTCTTTTGCCTCTAACGATACTTTTGCAGGAGTCCTTTTACAAAAGAATGAGCAAGGAAATGAACAACCAATTTCTTTCATGAACAAGATGCTCAGAGTTTCGGAGCTAAACTATTCAAGTATGGAAAAACAAGCTTATGAATTGGTTAAGTCACTAAAGCACTCTAGGACATACATGGGTATTCAAAAGTCATTGTCTTTGTTCCTCACCCAGTAGTAAAATATATTCTATCTCCATAAGATTGTCTAGGGAAAAGAGGTAAGTGGGTAGCCAAGATTCAGGAATATGATTTAGAGATCAAGCTCACAAAGATCATTAAAGGACAAGGATTAGCAAAGTTAAATGGCAGAAGGAAGTGAAGAAGCGCTTGGGGTTAAGGAAGAACCTTGTACCATGGTTAATGTAATGACTCGGGATTTGCAGTAACATGAGTGGTATACAGATATTATCTTCTATCTCAGAAACCTAACTAGTCCCAACCACTTGCCAAAACACAAAGGAAGATCTTTGAGGTTGAAAGCCTCAAAGCACTGTTTCATTGATCATGGATTGGGATGGAGAAATCCTATTGGCATAATTTTGAGATTTGTTAATCCAAAGGAGGCCAAAACATTGACCAAAGAGTTTCATCAAGGATTATATGGAGGATGCTATGTAGCAAGAAATACCACTCATAAGATCCTAAGAGGTGGCTACTATTGGCCTACCATTTTTTCAGATGTGCATATGTTTGTCAGAGAGTGTCAACCTTGTTAGTTCTTCACGGGTAAACATAAGCTAGTAGCATTGCCTTTGCAGCCAATTCAAGCAATGGTCATAAGGATAATTCAAGCAATGGTCATAAATGGATCCTTACAACTACATATTAACTTACTAGATGAG
This sequence comes from Picea sitchensis, assembly GCA_010110895.2. Lineage (NCBI taxonomy): Eukaryota > Viridiplantae > Streptophyta > Pinopsida > Pinales > Pinaceae > Picea > Picea sitchensis. The sequence continues at coordinate 75,764 of SNQJ01S0025099.1, forward strand.
TTGAAGCCATTCCTACAAAGAAAGCGACAGATGAAGTGGTGATGAATTTCATAGAAGACAAGATCATCACAAGGTTTGGTGTACCAACAAATATTACAACCGACAATGCCAAAGCCTTCAGTTCATCAAATTTGTATACATTCTTCTTCAACTATGGTATTATTTTGTCACACTCCTCCGACTACTATCCTCAAGGTAAAGGTCTGGTTAAGTCTAGCAACAAGAACCTCATGAGTATCATCAAGAACATAGTCGATGACAATAAGAGAAGTTGGGATAGCAAGTTGAAGTACGCTCTATGGGCCGATCAAATAACAAAGAAATACTCCACTCGTAAAATCCCATTTGAGCTAGTATACGAGATGGACGTTAGTTTACCTTTTCATTTGAAGCTCCTAGTTTATAATTTTATGTAGCAGTTTTCTACAGATGCAGAGGCCTTGCAAGGAAGAATTGATCATTTCGCTGAACTTGATGAGACTAGAAGACATGCCTTCAACCATCTTTTTCAAATTCAAGAAATACCAAGAAGAAATTTGACAAGCAATCTCATCAGTGTGACCTCCAAAAAGGTGACTTGGTGTTGCTATGGAACAAGAAAGGTGAAAAATTGGGCAATCATGGTAAGTTTGAAATCCTTTGGTTGGGCCCGTACCAGATTCAAGAAATTGTAGGGAACAACTCTTTCTATCTCAACCATTTCGACGATGAAAAGCTTCCTTTGCTTGTCCATGGGAAAATTCTAAAACTCTACTACCCAGGTGATGTATGATGCTATCGAGGGCATTTTGTATTACGATAAGTTTTAGTTGAAATTTTTCTTGTGATGAATAAGCTCTCTATTGTGAGCATTAGTTTAGATTTGTACATTCTATTGTTTTTTCCTTTCAGTTTTGCTTAAATTTCTTTTCCTAGATTAGTGTTTTTTATTTATTCTCTTTTCAGGAAGGGATAAGACCGTGTGTCCTATTCTTTTAGCATTTAACGTAAACTTTTGTGAAGATTATTTCAGACATACAAGTGTTGAGATTCTAGGGTTCTCACATCCTCCCAAGAAGAGCACGTGCCTCACAATTGGAGCTAGTTGTTACCTACTGGGGAGGTACCCTATGTTTTTCTTGGCTACACCATTGTAAGCCTAAGAAAGATGCAAGTCCAAAGCCTTGTAGGCCATGTGGATGGTTTTGTATGTGGACCCCAAGGCCTTTTGGTTGGCCATGCTCGATCCCTCTATTCTCCATGCTCATTTCCTTTCGTCTTGGATAGGATTGGAGGTCTTAAGGTGGATCTATCATGACACATGGATTGAGGAGCCATTGATTGTTTTGTAGGGGTGATCACACTATGTAAGGCTAGTCCATCTCATGGTCTTATGCACACCTATGCATTTTCTCACATGGTCATGTGTCTAGAGTTTGTATGCATCTTCTTGGACTTGGTGCACTGTTTATTTCAATTCTCAACATGGAAGTCTCATAATTCACAACATCTCATGTTTCTTGAGGCATTATTCAGATGGGTTTTCTCTTCTTGATCACATATCTTTGATGGATGGATGCTAGCCCCTTGTCTCGTGGTTCCATGCATATCTTACGAGGATTTGATCTTGACATCGATGGATTACATGCCAAGTTGTGAAGGAGAAAGTTATGAAGGAGACAAGGTGAAAATATTTAAGTAAAGGGGCAATTTTAAAGAAAGGGCATGGTAAAGGTTACATTATGAGAAAGGGGGAGGACTTGATTTAATATAACCATGGAACCTTTCTTAAATTAAATTGATGCCAAAATTTATAAAGTTGGATGCTCCAAGAAAATTTATGCCTACATTTAATTAAATAGTGGCACTTCCAAGTGATCCAGCCACGAGATCCTCCAAACAACATAGAAATTCCATATCATGAAGAGATCTGCCATATTATAAAAGGAGCCTCCATGCATATTTTAATGAGTCAAACTAGTCATGGCATGAATTAAAGTAAATTGGCACAACAATTAAATAAATTGGTCCCATCCAATAGCCATTGAGGGAGATAGTTGATTGGGTTAAAGGAGCCATGACACTTTTCTTTGACCAAAGTGACCCACCGATTAATTAAATCATGGTCAAATCAAATTGGCCCTTCTACAGTAGCCTCGTAAGCATTCAAGTGAGCTATCAACAATCTATCCTAGCCTTGGGACGTATTTTTCAATTCAATTGACTGGGCCATGGGGTAAATCAAGTGGACCTAGTTCTAGCTTCCCATTATTCCAAAAGATAAGGATAATCCTCTATAGCATGGTCTATCACTATGTAGCGTCTACATATTGGTCTTCTTGGTAGAAGACAATTGCTTAAGATGTGGCCTATCTCATCACATTTGTAAGATTTGATATATCTGGTTCTACCTTCACCATTGCGTCCTTTAAAACCTCCACCTCTTTGTCCGTGACCATCATTAGACTTTTCATTAGCCCTTTCCTTAACTCTAAATGAAGTTTTCTTAAACCTTTTTTCCAAATCCTATAAGGCCCTATGGTTCTTTATGCTATGTGTGTTTTCCAAAAGTAATTATAAAAAGGTGTCACTATGGTTGGTGAGTACGTTTGTGGATTGGGCATAGATGTGGGCAATGACCATATGTCCTACAAACTTCACAATATTCATTCTATGACCTTTGTACAAAGGTGTTGGGTAGAGAGTTGGGCTTAGTCCCCCCTCATAGTGTAGGGCACTCATTCACTAAGTTTCCTTTAGAGTTGGGCCTAGTTCCCCCTCTCAGTGTAGGGCACTCATTCACTAAGTTTCCTTTAGTTTTGCATTGAATACACCATACTTACCCATGGCCTAACTTAACCCTAGTCAATTCCTATATTTGTTTTGTTCGAGACAATAGTTGGTTATCAAATTGTGTCATTTTAGGAGTTGCATTGGAAGTAGGGATGACTACAACATGACTAAGAGAGGTTCCAAGATATCTCTCCATCAATTTAATCCTCATCGCCCTTTTGGGATTCTCTTTGTGAAGCCCATCTTTTTTTCATCAAGGGAATCCTTGTTACATGTATGATCCCAACCACTCCTTATGTTAAGTGTTATGGATCTAGTAGTTTAACCTAGTCATCAAATATTTGAATCTCTATTCATACTTCCATGTGCTTTCCCTTACAATCTACTTGACATCTTTCATCTCTACACAACTCTTCTACTCTATCTTTGGTTTCTAGAACTCTATGATGAATATCTACTTGACCTTGTTTATCCTCCTAGTAATGCCTTGTAGAGTGCTCTGTACAAAATTCATGTACCACCACAGGCGTGATCTCGCAAGATTGTTTGAAATTCGATTAATTTCATTTTAGTAGTCGTAATATTATTACACTCCATATTGCTTCACATAAAAACAACATAGCTTGTCATCTCCATATCCCTTGTATGACAACTCTAGCAACTATAACATGGAACTAGTTGCATTCTAGCTATCTTAATATTGGAATCCTTGATAAACACAAATCCTCTTTTCCCTAGCTAAATAATAAGATTTTGATTTTTACCTAGAAAGAGACTAATTGGATCATTGTTATCTAAATATTTACCAAAGTTTGGTAGACTTATACTACTAGCTATATTTCCTTCTTTACAATGGCTACAATGTTGTATACTAAGATCTAGATTAATGGGATTTAGAATTGCCTTAGTATGATCAGAATGCACAAGGGGTGGTGTAGGTGTTGTGTTGGATCTACTACCTTCCCGGGTTACCATGTTTGCTAATTATTCTTCTTCTTTTCCAAATAACCATAATATATCAACACTACCATCATCGAGTTGCATTTATGCATCAAACTTCATGTTGATTAGTTCATTAGATATACCATCACATGGCCTCATGTTGCAGTGTTATCCATCCCTTTGCACTCCAATGTACACCTTTAGGGCTCCTTTAGCTTGTCCCCCAAGTCCTATGGATGTCCCTCCTCACTCCCTTTGTTAAGCAGGGTCTTCCTCTATCAACAATCCCTTCCCTTGTAACCATCAACCAACCTTTTCTCCTATTTTCCTTTAATTTTGCAATTCCTACAATTGTAACTCATCGATGCCTCTAATGCTTATCTCTCTTCGCAATACTTCCCTTCATTCACAAATCAATCTCATATGTCCTAACCATCACTAATTGATTATCACAACATGTTTCAAGGATTTATTCACTCTCTTTCATGTATGGGATTCCTCTAATGTTTCTCGTTCCCCACTCTATGCTTCCAACTTCACTAGCATCATCCCATCACACCCCTGACTGTGGAGCTTACACTTTGATCTCTATTGGTTTGAAAGGAAATAATTCATCCTTTACCAAAGGTATTTTTACCCAGTGATGGAGATCCTCTTTAACTTCCCCCTTGATCCTCTCAAAATTTTCTCTTCAACATGTGAATAAGACTAACACTATTCTACTAGAAATTCCACAACATAGGCTTCTATTGTAATTTTGACCTAGAAATCTATAGTTTTTTTCTATAGGATCATCGCAATGTTGTAAGGTAACCAAATTTTGAGCATTAAAAGTTAGGGTCTTCCCCTCTCTCCGCTACTAATTTTTGGGATTCTCCTCAAGTCTCTACATCCATCGAAACAAGCTTACAGGGAACTCAACCTAGATTATCTCGTAGAGATCACCAAACAATTTATGATCCTCAAACCGTTGTCACATACCATCCCCCTCGATAGCGTTATTGAGGAAGAGGAGGTACTTTTTTTGTCTTTTCCCATTGGCCTAACCCTTTTGGGGTTGCGCTAATTCATTTCCCTCTTTGAATGACTTTACCTTGGCTATTTCAAAAGAATACATTCATACTTATTGATCCCATTTTTAACAATCCATTGGGCCTTTCTTGAAGTTAATTATGATGCATAACATTTGAACACAATACTTACTTATCAAGTCATTGGGCCTTTTTTAGATGACTTGTTGGGAACTTTCAAAAAATATCATTGGGTCCCTCTTAAACATGTACTTGATATACAAGCAAAGGACATTGGACTTATTCTAAATATCTCCTCCCGTTCAAATGATTTTCCCCATGGAAAATCCATTAGGCTCTTTTGAAAGATGTCCTTGAACCAATTTAAAAAGATCCACATGAAAAACCATTGGGCCTATTTGAAAGAAGATCTTTCAAAACTCCCTAATGAATTGCCAAGCATCTTTGAAAGAACATCTTTCAAAACTCCTTGACGAACATTGAGCCTCTTTGAAAGATTGACTTTACATCTTTCGGAACTCCCCAATGAACTATTGAGCCTATTCAAAAGATCAATTGTATATCTTTCCAATCCCCTCAATGAACTATCGAGCCTCTTAGAAAGAACGGTTTTTGAAACTCCTTGATGAATTATCAGGCCTTTTCAAAATATTGACTTCAAGCTTCAAAGGAAAGAAGAAAACAAATGTTGTTAGTCCAAAATGCAAGATGACCCATTAACCATAACTTGAACAACAACCTTCAAACTCCCTTGACAGGAAATTAAGCCAAATTCAAATAACAAACATTAGAATGCCCCAATATGTCATTAGGCCAATTCGAAAGAACAACATCTAAATGTCCTTGATAGGTCATCATGCTAGTTCAAAAGAACAACATTTGAATGTTGTTGATAGGCCATTAAGCCAATTCGAAAGAACAACATTCTAATGTTCATGATATACCATCAAGCCTATTTTGAAGATGCCACTTCAAAATACAAGGACAAGTCCATCAAGCTTCTTCCCAAGAAGAGCTCGATTAGATCAGTTCAAAAATAATACCTTGAAGTAAAACAAAAGGGATTTTCTACCCCTTTAATTAAATAATTTGAATTACACAGAGGTGAACCAACCTGACTTGAAGAAATCCTTTGAATAAATAGACAAAGGGCCATACCCACCACCATTTGAACTCGATACTTTTAACTCACAAAAGAGCCTAGATTCAATGCCATTCCCCCAAGCTAAACACCATTATACACATGCCATTCAAATTAGATTAGGCCATGTTACCCCCTCCCACCTAGGGGTAATTAGAGGAGATCATGTCTCATGGCCCGCAATGAAGACAAGGATGCTAACAATCATGATGAAAAACACATCCACATAGATCATCCTAGCAACTCCCTTAGATGCCTCTGCCTCACCAACATGGATCATCACACTCAATAAAAAAATCTCATTTGGAGATGGTGGCCCAACACAATATAAGGTACATTAGTCCTTGTTTCATATAAAGTGCCATATTTAATACATTGGTCATTTGGGTAATGATCATAGGTTGAAGTTGGATAATGAATCATGAGCTCAAAATTTATGTGTTTTTCCTCATTTCACCTTGGTGTCCATCCTAGGAAGCCTAGTCCTGTGTTTTCACTACCAGGGAAAGGGGTACTACTAGCGGTTCCTTGAAAGTGGTAGTATACCATTCCCGACCATACTTACCACTTTTCCATCCTTGATCCTTCCATTTTCCCACCTTTTGGGTAATGTGGTTACATGTACACCAAAAAGGCATGTACCTCATTCTCTTATGAGAAGAAGGGGCTAAAGGCCCAGAGGTACATTGCAAGTGGTTGATAAAAAGAAATGGGATAATGTGGAAATTTAAAATCCATAAGTCCAAAATTGAGCTCTATCCCCTCAGTAATGGCGATCGCCCCTAGTCCTAATGCAAATAAACACATTCATCAATAAAAAGGAACTTGAATATATCCTAACTAAAAACAAAAGATTATACCTAGCATAGGGATAGACATTATGATACAGGGGTAGATATTCTAATACAATGTTAGGATGGTTTCACTGGTCATATGATTCTACCTAGAATTTCAAACTAACATAGATTAGTGTATGTAGGGCATTTGCATCATGCATTGCATTTGTATATATGTTGCATCATGCTTTTATGCTAGTGTAGTGTTGCATCATTGGTATGTATTGCAATCTCATTTGTATATAATGAATAAATGTTATAAAATTGCACTTAATCATCAAATATTATTGCTTCATCATTTTGTAGCTTAGAAAAAAAATCAGCATGGTTTTGGATTTTCATGCACTCTATGGTGAGCACATGTCCCCATGTTGGAGCCATATGTTACCCTGCCCCATGCCTAGGGGTAACTAGAGTATATAATGTCTCTTGGCCCGCAATGGAGAACATGATACCGAACATGATGATGATCAACATGTCCACAGATGGAAACCCAACATCCCCCCTCATTCACCTTTACAACTACATGTCAACCAAGGATCATCACATCCAAGCAACCTAGAGTATGGGAGATGGTAAGCCATCGTCACCATGAGGTATGTTAGTCCTTCTTTCATGAAAAGTGTTGTTCTTAATTCGTTGGGCATGTGGATGAGGATCTTTGGTTGAAGTTGGATAATAGATCACCAACTTGGGAAATTGTGTCAGTTGCCTTGTTTCACCTTGGTGGTCAGCTTATATGCCCTAGTCCTTGTTGAAATATTGTAACTGCGAAGACTATTCTACTTATTATTGAGTTATTATATTAGATATCAATCCCCTTTTGTGGATTGGTCAAACCCTAATTATATGATGCTAATTGAGAAGTCGACCCCTAGGGATAATTAAAGTGGTTTTAGCCACTAAGTGAAGAAGTCGACCCTGCTTGATGAAGAGACACAACCCTAGTGCTACTCATCTAGTATAAATAAGAGAGGCTAGCGCCTCATTCACTCACTCACTCAAGTCACTCATCTGGTGCGCAAGTTTGAAGGAAGTTGCAGTTGTCGGAAGAAGGAAGAGAGAGGCGCATTGATAATTTTTGGATATTCTATAGCATTTGGTTTATTATCTTAGAATTGTATTGGAAATCTATATTAAGGAAGTTTTTGCTAGGTTTTCTCCCCCATGAGGGTTTCCCAGGATAAATGTTATGTACCTTGTGATTGTGTTTCTTTCAGTGATCCTGCTTATGCTATTATTGTCTAGTAAATTGAAAATAACTTAATAGCAACTCTAAATTTAACATGGTATCAGAGCTTGACTGAATAGAGAACCTTTCACTAGGTAACAAAAAACATCACTGTTGTCATACAAGAAAATTATGGGTTTTTGTTGGAAGAGAATTTTAGCCTAAAAATATATAGGGAAGTGTTCCCTAGCCCAACGAACTCATTGGCAGCTTGAGCGCACCTTTTCAGTGGCCAGAACCTCTGGAAAGTGAAACCCTAGTTTTCACTAGTACCAAAAAACCAGGAAACCAGAAAACCAGAACCAATACCAGTCTAGATTTGCGCAGGCTCAGTGTCAAGGGGTAAAATTTGGATTTTCTGAAAATAGACTGCACCGGCTTACTCGCCTCAGCCAAGTGCACCTCTTGGTAAGTTCAGATTTAAATTCTGATCACTTTCAATTTTTGGTAATTTTCCCAGCTCTAGGTCAATATGTCTGCAAGCACCAAGCTTGTTGACAAGTTAGAAGGTGTGGATAACTTACGTTCCTAGAAGTATAGGATTGCACTCATTTTTGAAGAGAATTCACCTTGCAAGATTCATCAAGGAAAATGTACCAGAACCCGTAGAAGCTACAGTTAAAGCAAAGTACACTAGTAAATTTGGGTCATTTTGTGATGGCCATTTCGACGCTCTTGCGACGTTATGTCATGGAGATTGCAACGAATCTTGGGTCCCTCAAATGTCGCATAATATCTTGTGGAAAGTGCAACGAAACTGAGATAATGTTGCAAGTCAAGCGACACAATGTTGTCATCGCAAGAGAGACGACCTACATAGGTCGTCGCAAGAACGACAATGATGGACGATCCTCTTCATCGCAAGAGAAACGACATATAATAGTTTCTGCAAGGAGCAAGTCGTCGCAAGAGCGACAAACATTCGATAGTTGCAATGAACTTATCATACTATCAATGATCGTGTTCGTCGCAAGACAAACGCCATATCCCAGTTTCTGCGAACAACATGTTGTCGCAAGAGCAACGAACATTTGATAGTTGCGACGATCTATTCATATGAGTTTCTGTGACCAAAAATTCGTTGTAAGAGCGACGAATGGTCGATAGTTGCGACGAACTATTCATACGATTGACGATTGTGTTTGTCGCAAGACAAACGCCATATCCCAGTTTCCGCGACCAACAAGTCGCCGCAAGAGCGACGAACGATCGATAGTTGTGATGAACTATTCATACGATCGATGATTGTGTTCATCACAAGACAAACGCCATATCCCAGTTTCTGCGACGAACAAGTCGTCGCAACAACGATGAAATATATTTATTTAATTTTTTTTTATTAAAGATTAATGCAAGAATGAGGACAACTACAAAGTTGCTACTAAATGGAATATGCGAAAGCTTTGGTAGTAAACATGCTTGAAAGAGAAATATTTTCATAGGATGAGAAATATTTTCATAGGTGTGAAGATGGAAAGTAAAATAACCGTCCTAAGACTCTAACAATTCTCACAATTTGCAAATTATATCCAAGCCTTCCAAGTGTCGTAAATGATGATGATGAAGTCCACTAAATGAAACAAGTGAAGGTATGATAGAGTTATTTATTATGAAATTCATATGGGAGTGAGATCCACGGGGGTGGAAAGTATTTGCCTCATGTGCCTTCACAATTCCATGAATGGCACTTGATAGTAAACATCAATTTCATAACTAGGATACATATTCATAGATTAATGTGGAGAATGATTTGAGAGATTCAATTTTTCAAGAGGTGACATGAATTTTGAAAGAGCATGGTGGCTTCATCAAACTACCACTCCTGATCTAAGCATGGATACTTAAAAAGAGAGTGCATCCATTGTGTTGGAAAACAAATATGTTAGATTTCATGAAGTACCCTAGGAAAACAACTATGTTTTGATGAAAACAAACTATAGAGCATTGTTTGGATACTTATCTCAACCTACACCACATTTTTTTTTGTCCCCGAGGGAGAGTTTTGTACATTATATTTAAGTTTCTTTACCTTTTAGAAGTCTTGGTTTGGGGGCATGAACCTAACTTGTTTATTGTTAAGGAGCGTTGATGGAGGGTTTTCACTATCCTAACCTTATGAATCACACAAACCAATTTTAATGACGTAAGGTGAAGAACATAATTTTGATATGGGATAGCTTTTAGGTCCTTCGATGTGCGCAAAAGTGTGGTGATAAATGAAAATGACTACTTAAAGTATATTGTTGGAAATAGAAATGCAAGAAGTCACAAGAATAAGAAAGTGATATATATATATATATATGAAATGCCTTCTTCCTTTATCCAAATATGAAATTTCATTTTAATTTATACACATTGGTTGGAGCAATTAACAAAGAGTGGAAAAATTGAATCTACATGCAAAGCTTTATAGAAGTGAGACCCTAAATAAAAGAAAATTTTCGAGGGAATCTCCAAGGTCTTGGACCTGATAGTCATGGTGTGATATTAGAAAAGTATCCTTAAAACTAAGAAGGAGTGAGATTTAATAAAACAAAGTCCCCAATATGGTTTCCATTCTACATATGAGGTTATGCATGGGAGTACCAAAAACTTATCCTAGTTGGTTATCAAAACTAAGAGAAGAAAAAAAGGATTTGTGAACAACAATTAAAACAACCTATCTATCCTCTAGTATGTATAGTAACTTATAAACAATCAAAACAATTAATTTCAATTATTCAAACAACATTTTTGGGGAAAAGAGAATATATTATTTATTATCCAATGAAAAGACATAATAACATGAAATATATCACCTAAGAAGAATCCTGCATCTTGTGGACTTCAATATTGTCCATGGGAGGATCCTTTAACCCTCCAATAGGCTCGAACATGCAAAGTTCCCCTTGTGCATGGACAATTTGGAGGGGATAATGGGCAACATGAAAACAAGACGATACTAGATCGATTGAGAGGATGCAATGGTCTTCCTACTCTTTGGATGATTTCCTATAACATAACCTTACATTTATAAGTTGTTATGAAATGCATGGCATGGATTTGTATTTATAGGCATGTGTTGAAGTTGAAAATTGTTAGAATATAAGTGGATGTGCTCGTTTTACCATTGGCAATACCCTTTTCACCCAACCATAGGTCGAAGCCACCCTTCGAGCACCTTAACCTTGACAGAGAATCACTTCGGAAGAAAACCCTAGGCTAGATAGCCAATCAAAGGGTAGAGCACCTTTCCCCAAGGATAGCGCATCAACACGAGTTGATCAGATAGTCCAAACCCTAGCCAATAGATAGTCCAAGCATAACTACTAGCTACAACAGCTGCAATGGCAGCTCTCTTCCAAACCTGCGCAGAAACTGGGCAACTGCATTGCGCACAAGTGTTGCTCTGCAATTTTGAGACTGCCTGCCAGAATGAAGACTGGCCTCCTGTATTTATAGTAATTATGGCTAACTGCCTGGGCCGACTTCTCATTCTGGGTATCTGTCTGTTCAGTATATATTATTTCTTCTGGCTGACTTCTTCTCTTGGAGGCTAATAACCTAATACAAGTTATCTTCTTGAGCCAACATGTCTTCTAGGGTTATTAGCCAACTAATTAGGGTTTCTTCTTGCTTCTCGGAGTATTCTATTCTCGTCCGGTTTACACGTGGAGGTAAATACCTCCTGTAGCTACCATAATATCAACACTCCCTCCTAGCTAGGGCGGTATTACAGGTAATGGTTTTGAGCACAAACATACCATTCACCCGGTAGCATCAACATAGTTGTATAGACTATCTCGTGACTAGATCATGAGCACCATCATCACCATCAGTGTCATCAACTGCATCATCTCTCGAAACCATACTCTATCTGAGTAATTAGACATGATGCTAGATAAGTCACTCACACCACAGAGTGACACAAGATCCATATGTCTTAGAGAAATAAATGTCCTGAACCATTTATGTCTGGGAAATCTCTGTCCATTGATCATCCATCTAGCTGATAATCATTTTCAACACTGCTGATAGTCTTCAAGGAAATCACAACAATATCATTCAATAGAACACAACTGTGTCTATCCATAGTAGTACACAACTACAATCCAATGGTACACTACCACACCAAGTAGCACACAGGTACTTGATCAGTGATGTATAGTCACAAACAGTGGAAAACATCCTCCACACTAGTATACATCTACTTTCTAGAGACATACAGTCTTCATAAAAATCATCTGATATCAACCTACACAGAAACAATGTTATGATATAAAATGAATCATCTGGGCCATTCTTCCACTCACATCTGTGATATCTTGGAAGAGCATCTTCCCTCGGAAGGTAAAACATCAATGATGAGCTATTTGGACTATTCTTCTCAAGCAAGGAAGAATAACTATCATGATTTCTGAGCCTGGACCATTCCCCACCCTGGGCCATTCCTCTGACACTAAACAAAGTGTAACCTGGAGAGAATGAGTCTGCCCTAAGGAATGTCTGTCCCTGATTGATGAACCTGGACCATTCCCCACCCTGGGCCATTCCTCCGGCACTAAACAAATTGCAACTTGGATAGAATGAATCCGCCCTAAGGAATGACTGTCCGGACCATTTCCCATGTTAACCACAAGAGGAAATGTTTGTCCTGCACCAACCTCCAAAATGGACCACTCCCCATATTAACCACAATGGGAAGTCACTGTCCGGCGAGGCGGGCTAGTCTTCTTGAGTAACCCTCAAGAAGAGAGACTTCCCTAGACCACTCCCCATGTTAACCACAATGGCAAGTCGATGTCTATGATACATCAACAATCTGGACCATTTTCCGAACTGGAAAATGTCTGTTCGTCAGAAATCTCAATCCACTTTCCGAATTGGAAAGAATTTGCTCATCATATCCATCAATCGATAATACATAAGTGCTCCCTCCCAACCTGGGAGTCATCTCTTCCTTTTTCAATAAGGAAGTTGTCTCCACGAGCTCTAACTTGAGTACGCAAACTCTTTCATCTTGAACATAAGCTTTATCAAAATGTCTGCTTATCTGCTCATCTGTGGAGATATGTATTGGAGAACCACTTTCTCCTTTCTGGACTTCATCACAGATAATGTAATGCTTGATTTCAAATGTACTTCAGTCTGGAACACTGGTCTTCTCTGAAGGCTTCATGTAGCTCTGATCAATAAAGTATATCATTGTTGGAAAACTGGAACATATTCATGTGGCACTTCTTATGTCATCATGAGATCTGATATTCTGAGTAATCATCTTGATACAATATCTCTGTTATAGAAAATCTTCACCACGCTTATGCTATGCATTGGAGGTTCTTCACCAAGTTATCTTCTTCTATCTGTATACAAGAGTCTCTTTTTGGTATGCCTCAAGGTCTTGAGGTTGCTCTTCATATGCTCTTTGTTCAATTTCTCTGGAGAAAAGTCTTTGCATTCATCTTGATGTAGCACTCCAACCCATGGATGATATAATGACTCATGTAGAGGTATGTCTGGTTTACCCGAACAAGCAATCATGATAGTCTTCTCCCTCCATCTGGGAGAACCTATAGTTCCGAATCTTGCAATTCTTTCATTTATAAGTCTTTCGTACACTGTTCTTCATCACAACTTTCAGTTCTGTTTGATTGTTTTTAGTGAGTTCATATCAGGATAGTAATCTTGTGATTCTTAATGTCTGGTTGTTCTGTATTTTCTTTCTTTCTTGGAATCTTCATGTTCTTCTTCATGTTTCTCTTTAGCTCTTGGCTCCATGGAATTTCTTATAGATTCCATGCCCTAAATATTCCACTTCTTCCTTTCGGACGTGGATGGACAACCAGGGATACTTTAAGGATTCTCTTCGAAGAAGACTTTTTCTGAGGTTGAACTAAACACGTACTGTCTTTCATGGCGGCTACCATGGATATATATTTCATCATATTCAATGGATCATAGGATTATCTCCCTCCTAATCCTTGCTTCATGTATAAGTGCATATAATCGACTCCCTCTGTCTAACAGAGTCCATGCTTTCGTCTGCATCCTTATTGTCTTCTACAATATATAATCGGCTCCCTCCGTCTAACAGAGTCCACGATTCCATCTTATTGTTATTCTGTAAAACGTCATAAGTATTTCTCCAATTTTCTCTTGATTGTTGACTTCTTTCTGTCTTTGCTTCTTCTAAGTCTCTTCATGATTGATTCTGATTTCGGATTATCTTGTAATAACTTCCACATGATTTGTTTGATGTATTTCATCCTTTCATGTGTATTATCTGACTTGTATAATGATAGCAATCCTTATCTTGTTGTTCTTCCATAAGTATAGTTCTTCTTGGAACATATTATCTTCTAAGAGATAGATATACAAGATATGTACAGAGACTATGCAAATAAGAAGAGTATTGTTACCTTCAGAAGAAGAAGTCTCCTTCATCCTGCTTAGTCTTCTTTGTAGGTTCCTTTTCTTCGGCAACTGATGCTTCATGTTTCTCCTTCCTTTTCTTTAGCATAGGACAATGATTCTTGTAGTGGCCATACTTTCGACAGTTGAAGCATTGTACTTCTAAAATGTCTTTCTCTTGATTTGGCTTCCTCCTTGAATCAAACTTCCTTTTGTTCCTGAAATTATTGAATCTTGTTCTGAAGGCTTGATCATCGTACTTCTTTTGGGGTTTCTCTTTTGTACTGATTCTTGATTCTTCTTGACCACAACAAGTCCAAATTTCTTCAAATGTCGGATACTCCTTCCTTGTGTTCATGCTTGCGGAAAATGCATCCCACGTCTTGGAAAGACCATTGAGTACTATGTTTACCAATTCCTTCTCTGAAATGATTTCTTCAATAGCTTGTAGTTGATATCTTAACTGAGAGATTCTCACAAAGTATGATGTTATGCTGTCATCATCATTCATCTTCATGTCACGGAGCTCATTCTTTAGACTCATTATTTGTCGAGTGTTTCTGACTGAGAAGATGTTTGTTAGGGCATCATACATCTTCTTCGATGAGTCAAGATGGGAGATGTAGGGTATCAAGTGGTATTTTATAGATTCCACTATGATGCTCATAGCATTGATGTCATCGTTTTTGAACTTCTCCATAACTGCAACGTTCTGCGGTTCCTTCTCTCTTCCTTCTTCAAACTCTAGTTTCATGATCTTTCCTTTCATGATATCCAACACTTTATTCTTGGCAAGGATGAAGTCAATCCTTGTCTTCCATGCTCTGAAGTTATAAGCTCCATCTAACTTGTTTTATGACTTCATAGAGTAAGTCATGGCTGCTTTGAATTGGTCAACCCTAGATCTGACCAGAAACTCAAACTTGATGTCTCGGCTTGCTGAGAGTATTAGGAGATGCGCTAGGATAGGGCACACTGATCTATCTGGAAATTAGGTCAATCCCTTTTCTTAAGGTGCCTCAACGAGAGGATTAGGGTTTCTGGAACTACACCTGCTAGTAAACCTAGCGAAAGTGCTATGGTGATTTCTCCTGCTAGAAACCCTAGCGACAATTCTTCAACGAGCTTAATATCCTTACGACTATGTTTCCTTCCAATGGTTAGACTAAATGAAGGAGGTGTGGGCCCATAACCTGTTAGAATATAAGTGGATGTGCTCGTTTTACCATTGACAATACCCTTGTCACACAACCATAGGCCGAAGCCACCCTCCGAGCACCTTAACCTTGACAGAGAATCACTTCGGAAGCAAACCCTAGGCTAGATAGCCAATCAAAGGGTAGCGCACCTTTCCCCAAGGATAACGCATCAACAAGAGATTATCAGATAGTCCAAACCCTATCCAATAGATATTCCAAGCGTAACTTCTAGCTACAGCAGCTGCAACGACAACTCTCTTCCAAACCTGCGCAAAAACTGGGCAACTGCAGTGCACACAAGTGCTGCTCTGCAATTCTGAGACTGCCTGCCAGAATGAAGACTGACCTCCTGTATTTATAGTAATTATGGCTAACTTCCTAGGCTGACTTCTCATTCTGGGTATCTATCTGTTCAGTATATATTATTTCTTCTGGCCGACTTCTTCTCTTGGAGGCTAAAACCCGAATACAAGTTATCTTCTTGAGCCGACATGTCTTCTAGGGTTATTAGCCAACTCATTAGGGTTTCTTCTTGATTCTCGCAATATTCTATTCTCATGCAGTTTACACATGGAGGTAAATACCTCCCACAGCTACCATAATATCAACAAAAATAACCCATATGACCGGCTTGACTCAAATAGTGTCCTAATACCCTTCCATTAATGAGGAAGGGACACTTAATGYGATCTGGTATAGGTATTTTATCACCAACCACACCTTATATCCAACCATAAGCATTTACGAGTTGCAAAATTCCTTGATTCACATAGTAGGTATTACATACGTATTCAATAAAACATAGTGCCTATAAACCACACTTTTTAAGTCAATTGTAAATGCAAATAGTGAAGCTCTTTCAACTTGTTGAGAGTAATTGGTATTGTCCTTGATAAGGAGTTATAAGAGAGATCCATGTCCATGAGATTTTGTAGATACCCAAGTGAATATGGAATGGAACCTTCTAAAGAATTGTTAGATAGATTCAATGATTCAAATGCAGTGCAACTTCCAAGTGTTGGTGGAATGACACCAGTTAATAGATTGGTAGAAATGTTTATAGCGAAAGCATTTTCAAGTTTCTCTTTCTCTAGAGGTAAGGGAAGAATAATTTCCTTTGGTGCTAAAGAAATACTCTACAACAAAATAATAAATATTACAATTAATATCACATGAGAGTAATAAATATCATAGGAGTGTATAGAGGTCATTGGTGTAACACACCCAACCACCTATCCACTTTTAGGTTGGTGGGATGTTTGATTTTCATCTTCTTGGAACTTGTGATGAGTATTTAGGTTCATTGGTGCCTATGATTTGTAATTTCTACTTGGAAGTGGTATCTATATCTCATTCATTTCAAATACTCTAGTGCATAATTATGGTTATGCTTATACTATGATATCCATGGGATTACTTATACACAACCACAAAAAACCAAGTTGAAGTATTAGAGTAGTTGTGTGAATCATATGATATAATGAACTAAAGGGAATCATATATGCTACAATATACTTGGGTGTTGTTCATTAGATAGAATGATTGGCCACATAGTGGCCCACAAATGATGGTAATGTAAAAATAAATAAATAAAAGGAACCTTAAGAAGTCATAAAAAGAAGAAAAAAAACAAGACATACCCGATCTTTGATATTCTAATGTGTAGCATTGCATTGATACAACATCTAGAGAATATGAAAATGCGCGAACTGCATACTGTCGTAAATAAAAACAGAATTATATTTAGTTTTTAGTAAAAGCCAAAAAATACTTTTAAGACATGTCAATAAATCCTAATAGAAATTAAAACCGACAAGATCATTGCAAATAGTAAACACCATTGATATTTTTTTTTGTAAAAGCCATATGAGAAGATATTAAATAGTCACACACACACACACATCTTAGTTGTGACTGTCTGAATAAGATCCTCTTGGTTTCGAGAATAATTTATTGGAGCCATATGATCTTGGAGCAAACCTCCCTCGATTTGAAGGAGCAACAACGAAGTCAATATTGACTATGTTGTTGCTCCGTTGGATCGAGAGAGGTTTGCTCCAAGAATAAACGACTCCAATAAATTTTTCTCTACTGAACATGGCCAACCACGTGAAGGTGGAAGCTCCTATGGCCTCTCCCCCCCCCTCACATCACTCTCAATTCCTCGATACCCAATCTATATTCTCATCAAAGGCATATGTCATAATTTTTTTTTTATAAATGACATTTATCATTCAAAATATGTTACAAATATACTAAATATATAATGTCCATTTATATGTCTTACAAAATTATTATACATCATCAATTTATTTTAGTCTTCTTTTTTGTTTTCCAGTTCTTAAGTAATTCAACCATGTCCATGTCTTCGTTTACTGGGTTCTCTTCAACAACTGATGTTTCTCCAGTCCTTTCACACCGAGCACGCTTGGTCTTGTACCCACGGCGTGTAGGCTGCTGTGAGGGGCCATCACCTACAAAAAAAATAATATTAAATTTATATGGCCAATTTTTAAAGTAGTTCATTAATATTAAAAAAAACCTTTGCGATGTAATTATTTACCTGTTGGTCCACTAGTCGACACCATTGGAATGGATGCTCTGTTCTCCTGATCATTTTCAGGTCAAGGAGGCTCAACTATGACATTCTCTGCCATTTAAAGGACAAAAGTTATAAGGACAAAATTGTAAATGTATAAGTAATAAAAATTAGAAGTACAAAATTTATAAGTACGAAATTATTAAGTACATGATTAATATACAACCATTTAATTACCATCGTGGGCCTCAGTCACATGAACAACTTGGGGCTGCACCCCACTGGGATGGAGTTGTTGGGGAGCACCATGATCTTCTGGTTGCGCTGCACTATCAACGCTTTGTTGTCCAATGCTAATATTTTCATTGATAGTGTTTCTCCCTTGATTAAAACAAAGTAAGACATTAAAGTTATGGACAATATCAAACATTTACATATTTTATAAGTAATGAAAGGTTAATGTAGACTGATTTTTATTTACCTTATCTCGCAAACTGGATCTTGGGGTCTGCCCCGTGATTTTCCTAATATCAACCACGTCTTTATAGCCATACTTGTAACCAAGTTGGAGGTCTTCCTCTGTGGTTTCAGTTTCGAAGTTGTCGCCCTGCATTGCATAAGACCATGTTTTTTTAATGTTTTTGGCTGCAATAAACTAAAAGTTGTAAGGCAATACAAATAATATTCTTAAGATGTTTGGGTACTTACGATTTGTGATTGTAATCTCGAGTAGCCTCCCTGGCCTAGCTTGTGTTGGTCATGTTTGGAAATCCTTTCTTTGGTTGCCTTCGAAGTGTCAGGCAACCTATCATCAAAATTTTCAAGTATGTTATATACCACACTTTTATTTAGATCTAAAGAAAATTAAAGGTATTGAAATCAAAATATTGTAATTTACCTTAGGGTACCAATTATGTTTTCTCCTGATTTTTTCAATATGTTTTCTTTTGCATCATCAATTATCGTCTTCCATGATCTCTTTGGAATCGAGGGAGGATGCTCATACCTAGGGTTTCTTGCCAAGCTCCGTCTATAAACATCCCGCATATATTTTAAATATTCTCCTGTTGTAGAGGTGACCGCTTTTTTATTGAACGTGTCTACTCCGAAGAGGCCTTCGAGATAATCCATAAGTTATTTTTTGAGGTTGGAATTATGGAAATTCCACCTCATGCGTAAGGTTTCCCCAAAAATAAACAAGGCCTTGCTCTCCAAGTGCCTATAAAAATGGTCGTTTCCTACATGCAAAAAGATATGATCATTATTTTAAAAATAATAATCTAAATGATTTGTGTATGAGATGGACAACATGAAACAATTAAAATCTGAAAAACAACCAGGGAGTCTTATTTGTTTTAATGAAAATCTGTTATCGTCGACCAAAAATGTGCACAGAAGGGTCCCCGTGTTGGTCACACGTCTAGCTCCAGGAAATGCAACCATGTCAACCACATCATCATCCTGATCTCTTTCACCACCTCTAGAGCATGAATGTTGTGTGGATGGCTGGTTGTGCATGTCATGGCTCCTATATAAATTAGGTGTGGAAGATGGAGAATTAAACAATACTCTAGCAATTGTGGCGTCTTTGCAGTGCCACTACTACCAACACCGAGCTGAACAAGCTCCAAAAATCTCTTTGTAAAAAAGAAAATGTTTTTTCGTGAGATAATGTAAAAGTTAAAAAACAGACTTTCATAATTGAACATATGAGTACATTAAAAAAAACACTTTAAATTATGGTTATTACCTTATATGTGTTAAGCTGTGACATAAGGAGATTGATCGTTTCTAGGACGTCAGGAGTTTGATCTCGATGGTCTAACAAGCTATCAAGTTCCTTGTTCGTTTTAATGATCTTTCTTTTTATTAATACCATCAGATCATGGGATGAATACAACCCCTTCTCATCAGCGGAATCATGATCAACATGGTCTTCTGACTACATATAATTTCAACATGAAAAAAAAATGTTATTTCAGTTATATAAACAAATGAAATAAATTATCGCCACACAAATAAAATTATATAAACAAATAATAAAATTCACGTAAAATGAAAGTCGAATTTGATAATCATTTACATTTTCTGCAGATGGCCCTTTTCCACGATCATCCTGCCACATTATAATATAATTAGAACCCCCAAATATTTAAAAAATGGTTAAAGATAACAAAAAAATTGATTTCCACCCAAATAAAATCAACCTCAACGATCAACCTCCCACATTATTATAAAATTGGGATCATGAAATATTTAAAACATTGTTAAAGATAAAAAAAAATGTAATGCAATAAGTAGAATTTGCTTAAAGAGGTGTTGCATAAGTACCCGCACACTATTAGTCGATGCTTCTATTTGATTCAAATGGTAATCCACTAATAACTCTTCCCCGAGACCTATCTTTTTTATTGGGCAAAGGACTACATGATTCTTTTCGCGTCCCTCATAAATGCAATTTGATTTCTTGTTTGTTGTCCCGGGTCGTGTGTTGTTTATAAACCCTGCAATATTGTCAGAAGCTTTAGGCCTTCCATCAATATAGATAGTCGCTCCCTTATTTTTATCGTTGTTTATTAGTTGTATATAATTTGAGGCGAGTGTGTATCTCTGCATACTTCGCATATACCGGAACAACCACATCCAATCGTTATAATTGTAACACAGTCCGACATAGTCCATCAATTCAGTTACTGTATTGTATTTTATAGTTATTCCATCAATGGTAAATATCCCCAGGCCATGCGGGGAGGATGGTGCAATGTGATATGTCCTATTGTTGACAATGAAGTCAATGTCTAAGGAGGTAGTTCCTTAGGTATCCATTGTTTCACCAGATGATTATACCTGAGTGGCACCTCTATGTCTCCTATGCTCTCATCATCGTAAGAGCATGATCCTCCTTCAGCAAATTCCATGCATCTATGAAATTTTCTTCTGACTTTTTCACCTCTGGTCCTTGTTTTTGTATCATATCTACTAGATGAAGTCACATTTCACTCTATTTTTCCTAAGCTTCCCTCACTCGAGGAAGAAATATCTAATAGGTACATGTTTGATTTTACCTTCAGTCGCATGTGCACGTGTTGTTAGTGAGTAGTCCATCCTCATCCTAGTTCCAATTTTTGAACTTTTTTTTCTATATTCAAAGTTTTAAATTTTTTTTTTTATATCTTTAGTTTTGGATGCACAATTAGAGGGTGAAATCATTCAAATGTTATAGGTTCCATGAGTATGGGAATCTATATAAGGAATTTCATCTCCCAAACATAAGCAAAATATGGGTTTGTAACGATATGTAAGGAAATAAATATTTCGATCGGACTCCATAGATGAACATCCCCTCTATGCGAACCTTAAAATCAATTCTTGAAGAATACTCTATGTAAATAAGACAAGAAAGGAGGAAAATGGCCAGCAAGAGTTGCATATCTTGGATCGAAAGAATATGATCGATCTCTCTTAGGAATTGAGTAAGAAAAAATGTCCTCCTCCCCCTATTATTGATTTTTTTTTTTGATAAATTTCTCTTTGGGTATTGGAAGGTAGGTTTATAAAGCATAACCAATACTCAATATAGTGAATTCATTCCTATAATTTCAAGGATATTGATTCCCTATCCTCCCCCTGTCATCCTTTGGATGGATTGGGAGGTAATGAAACTATTGGATGCAGTTCTCTAGGAAATTATAGAACTTTTTTATGGAAGAAAATTGGACCAAATCCTCATAATGACTCCTAAGTCTCTAAGACTACCAAGTACAACCTCAGACTAAGGAACATGGAAACATCTATTTTTCAAGGAATGATTATCAAATTTCTAGGGTTCCTGGATGAGAAATACCCCAAAGAGACTCAGATAGGGAGAAAAACATTCCCATCCCTGGATCAAAAGAAAACAAATACCAAATTAAAAATTGGAAGAAAAGTAATACTGATTAGTTCTCCTAGATAAAAGGCCCAAAGAGATGGTTCTAGATGATCTTCCTAACCCTAAACTATAGAGGGTTGGTCAATTCCTCAAATAAATTGGTTATTAAAAGGTTAACTAAAGTTCATAATCCATATATCATATTCTTACAAGAACTAATGAAAGACAGAGAAAAGGTAGTTCAAGATTTATCCATGCTTTTAATGGGGTGGGAATTTAGTTTCATAGATGCTCTAAGAAGATCTATATATAGAATGTAAATAGTTGGAAATTAGGATTACTCTCTTATTCTTACTCTTGGGAATTTTGTATTGGGGACTTATCTTTTCTCTCTAGACCTTCGGAAGAAAATTGTTTGCTTGAATATTTATGGCCCCTAATCCAATATGCTAGAATTCTAGGAAAATTTCTTCAACTATACATTTGTACAAAAGGGTTTGGTGATAGTTGGAGGTGACATGAACTTCTCTCTAGTTGTTTTAGAGGTTTTGGGGCCATTGGGTTAGGTTGATAATCTGATAGGTTTCTTCATAAGCAAATTGGAAAGGGTGGGATTGTTGAATATTGAACCAAAAAAACATAACTTGACATAGAAATTAGAGGATACACAAGGTAAGAATATCTAAGACAGTGGATTGTTTCTTAGTATCAAAATACTTCATAGATGAGGCTATTTGTATTCGCTAATGGGTCTCCATAGGTGGGATCCTAATCACAACTGAATACTTTTTGAAGTGGAAAATTTTGAAAAGAAGAACTCATACGAACCCTTTAAAGTTCCAATAATACAAAAGCCCTGGACCAGATGACCTCCTTATGGAATTATTTCTAATCTATTATGATTTTATTACAGAATTCTAATGAGAGTAGTGGATGGATTGAGAATCATATGATAAACCTTGGAAACCTTCAACACAACCTTCATCACATTGATTCCAAAATCTAATAATCCCTCTTCTTTTGAAATTTTTTGTCCAATTTGCCAATACAACTACATTACAAAACAATTTTAAATATTATCTCAAGAAATATCAAAGTGATCCTTTCTCATCAAATATCCCTTGAGTAGTTTCTATTCTTGGAAGGGTGAAAAATTTATGAGGCAGTGGGGGTTTCTCAAGAAGGACTCTAATCAATAAATACAAAGGAACTTAAGAGAAATGTCTGCAAAAGTGGGTCTTTCCAAATATTTCAAAAAGGTGAGTTGGCCCTTCTTGAGACTAATTCTTATCTATTTGGGTTTCTATCATCAATTTTTCATGTGAATTATGAGTTGTATCAATTAAGTCTCTTTTGAAATCCTAATAAATGGAGCTACATCCCAAAAAACCATAACTCGACATAGAGAAATTGGAGGATATGCAAGGTAAGAATATCTAAGACTCTCGATTGTTTCTTAGTATCAAAATATTTCATAGATGAGGCTATTTTTATTCGCTAATGGGTCTCCATAGGTGGGATCCTAATCACAACTGAATAGTTTTCGAAATGGAAAATTTTGAAAAGAATAACTCGTATGAACCCTTTAAAGTTCCAAAAATACAAAATCCCTGGACCAGATGACCTCCTTATGGAATTATTTATAATCTGTTATGATTTTATTATAGAATTATAATGAGAGTAGTGGAGGGCTTGAGAATCATACGATAAACCTTGGCAGCCTTCAACACAACCTTCATCACATTGATTCCAAAATATGACAATCCCTCTTATTTTGAAAATTTTTGTCCAATTTTCCAATACAACTACATTACAAAACAATTTTAAATATTATCTCAAGAAATATCAAAGAAATCACTTCTCACCAAATCTCCCTTGAGTAGTTTCGATTCTTGGAAAGGTGACAAATTTATGAGGCGGTGAGGGTTTCTCAAGAAGGACTCCAATAAATAAATACAAGGAACTTAAGAGAAATGACTGTAAAAGTGAGTCTTTCCAAATGTTTCAAAAAGGTGAGTTGGCCCTTCTTGAGACTAATTCTTATCCATTTGGGTTTCTATCATCAATTTTTCATGTGAATTATGAGTTGTATCAATTAAGTCTCTTTTGAGATCCTAATAAATGGAGCTACATCCCATTTATTCAAACTAGAAAGAGGAATTATGTAGGGATGCCAACTATCCCCACTTCTTTTTCCTATGTAAGAAAAATGGCTCAACAAATCCATAAAGGTATCCTCAACAAGTAGTAATTTTAGAGGCATTTATGTAGGAAACACCTGTAATTTATCTTATTTACCTTTTGTAGATTAAATACTTATATTCTATGACAACAATGGGAGAGTTTTTAATATAAAAGATATGATCGATTCTTATGTGAAGTGACTCTCATGAATATCAATTCATCCAAATTGAAAATTTACTATTGTGGCTTCTTGGAGGTGAAAAATATTACATATCCTAGCATTTTTCCTTTCTCATTGTGGATTTCAATGCTCATTTGAAATACTTTGCTTTCGATATGAAGGCCAATTTGTGTCTAAAAGGTGACTGGTAGTGGTTGATAGCAAAAGTGTAAAAAAATATTAATTTCCGGTGCAACCAATGGCTCTCACATGGAGGCAGACTAATCCTTGTCAAAGTAGTTCTAGAGTCCATTCCAATCCCTTGACTAATCCTTGTTTGTCTCTTGGAAAAAAGTAGCAATTCCCAAATCACAAGAAGGATGGGGTCTCAAGAATATCTTCTTTTTCTTAAAGTATTTAGTTGATAAAAATGTTTGGAGTCTCCTCCAAGGTACCAAATTATGTGTGCAAGTCATAAAGGATAAATACATATCTCCATAATTAGTGGAGGACTAGGTAATAAATCCTGTTAAAAAAGACCAAAATGCCTTGGTTATTTGAAAACCAATTATCACATCATTCCCCCCGATTGGAAATTTCTTGGTATGGCATGTTGGAAAGGGAGATAATGTCCAATTAGGGTTGGAATTGTGGGTAGGAATCATATAATCCTTCAATTTACCTATTCCCCTCATTCAATAAATAAAGCGTAGAGGCTTCAACACTTTGAGGAAAATTGCAAAAGAACCCATTGAAACCTGTAGTTGGCAATAATAGCTCTCTTGGAGAGAGTTAGGTCTTAGGGAGGATCGTGTAGAAATATTGAAGGACTTCACAAGAATCCTTAAAAATATTGTTTATAAGACTTGGTGATGAGGAGGACCAATTTTTATGGTATTTTAATCCTTTTAGGGGATATGAACCAAGTCTAGGATGTAAAGCACTTATAGCAATGGGAGGTGAGATCCCACTTTTTTTGTCATGGAAATTAATCTAGAAATTGGAATTCCTAGCTAGATAAATAAATAAAATTGTGGCTTGTCTTAAATAATAAATCTCTAACTTGGCACATCCTACAGAAAATAAGTTTTGAAGGCCCTGGTAGGTGTTGTCTCTATGAATCTAAAATTGAAGCTAACTTCCTTGTGCGATGGTGAATCGAAAGGAAATCATTCTAAAGGTGGGGTTGGGGAGTTATCCACCTTTACCTAAGCCATTGTATATCATTCAAATATGGAATGGATCCAAATATATATATATATATATATATATATATATATATTTTAACTTATGGCCCTAAAACTAGCTCTATTGTTGGCTTAGGAAAGATGAGTTCTTCAAATTCATATTTTTGGAGATTCACTACTAGTAATTCAATTGATGAAAGGATAATTCACCTTTGGTAACTTCATTCTACAACCTTTGTTCATTGACATTTATAATTTTCAAGCATCCTTCACTCATATTTCCTTTTCTCACGTTTATAGGGACATAAACAAGGAAGCTGAAAAATTATTTGAAGAAGGAGTGGCACTAGAAAATGAGCATGGGAAATCCTTAAATCTTCTTCAGGACACTCCTCTACTTATATTCATGAACCCTGGTTTTGATGTTTTCAATTATTCTAAAGTCTTAGAACTATGACTCTTTATGATAAGCATTGATGTTTCTTTCAATTCTTATTTTTATTGGATCCTTGAAGAAGGAAAATAGGTTGATGATAGAAGTTGAATTTTGTTTGAAAGTCTAAAACAGTGAAATCTTTTTTTTGTTTGAATGTTTTTGATACTTTAAAGAAAACAACTATAAAAGGATTCTCAAGCCTTTTGTATCAATCCCTTCGAGGGACAATGTAATGTTGCTACTTTATTAGACACAGACTCAATCCTAAGGCCAACTAAGGAGAAAAAAACAAAACACGCTAATTAATATAGGATTCAAGCATGCAAAAAAACCTTCTCAGAAAGAAGCGTTAGTTGGTGATGGAATCCAATATCGCAGGATCGATGCACGAAGGGGTTGAGTTTCGGCGGGTGGGAAATTTACGTTGACAACTTGCTTAAAAAACTAATGCCCTAGTGCAAGTTACCTTCCCAAGCAGTGGAAAACCCTCCAAGGATTCCTAGTGAGTCTAGCCAATGTTGATCCCAGGGAGACCACCAACTTCCCTGTGATGTCACCTTGGGTAGGAAGTCTAAAATATTATGGCCTCTATGGTACCACCTACTATACCAAAGCAGAGGTGAGAAAGTCGTCAGTTGACACCAAGACCAACAAAGAAGGGTTGATTACCCTGTTGGCCCCAATGCGACCTCGTGCTTGACCCTTGTGTTAGAAGGGCTTCCCAAAGTCAGTGATATAGCAATTGAATTTCACTCCCTAACTCAAAGCTTTGTGTTTGTTTAGCAACTTTGGAAAGTTATTCTCACAATCCTATTCCAAAGCTCTACACCTAAGCTA
Source organism: Picea sitchensis (assembly GCA_010110895.2). Lineage (NCBI taxonomy): Eukaryota > Viridiplantae > Streptophyta > Pinopsida > Pinales > Pinaceae > Picea > Picea sitchensis. The sequence continues at coordinate 102,520 of SNQJ01S0025099.1, forward strand.
AGATGGGTTTGAGGAGCCCTAGAAAAGTTGCTAAATAAGTTTTAATTAGCGTTTGATTTTAGGTTGTTGTTACTCAAAGGAGTGGTCATGAAAATGATGATGTTTCGACTTGACTCTTTAAACCATGCAAGAGGAAAATGAAATGCAATAATTTCAACTTCGATGAAAAATAGCTATGGGAAGGAGCAAGAGGTTTTAAGAAAAGAAATAATTTCTTGATAGATTATTGTGTGTGCATTGCTAATGCCAAAAAGTATGAGCTAATTATCCAGATAAATGGAACCAAAATGACCCAAATTTTAAAAATACCATGAAAATGTCATAGTACATTGAATCAAATGTCATCATTTCTAACATAGTAAACTTTTATGATTATAGAGACCACCATACACATCTTAAATACTCATAAGGATCATGGGGGCTTCACCTTGTGGATGACCAAGAATAATTTAAGGGAAATGGGAAATGGGTACTCAAAGCAAGATACATAGGGACATTGATCTGAAAATGATAAAGGCTTGTATTCTTGAAAATATTTGCAAGTTTTAATTCAAGTGTTCTTATGCAAAAGGATCAATTTGAAACACAATTTTTATAGAAATTACACATTCAAGATGCAGATAATAAGCAACAAATAACAGTGAACAGTAAACACATAACACAACAAATGATAAAGGAGTTCACCCCTCTCTTGGGCTACATCTCCTAGTCCAGCTTCCAATGGATCTTTTATATTATTTGCTCAAAGTGATAAAATATGTGTTTTACAATGCTCAAAATGCCAAATAGATGGCTCCAATGATTTCAGAACGTCCAAAAACCCCTAGCTGGGCTTTTTCGGCACCTGATTTGGCCAAAAATTGAAGAAGATAGGCTTCCTGGAAGTTCCCCTTCAAACTTGTTGTCTCTGGATCGCCAAAATGCACCTCTGTGTGTCCAACCTAGCACACGCGCTGATTTTCATGCTAAAACCTAGCACCGGGCGCATAACCGAAAATCGTGCAAACTGAAGGATGGTTAGGGAACCTAGCCCCTAACCGCCAAACCGTTGGACATATGGGTCATATGACCACACCCACACATAAAAAGAGCCAAGTTTAAAAACTTATGGTAACGCGCCAAGTTTCCAAGTGTGCGGGGTTTGAATGCGGACGCGCGATGGTGGTTATATGTGACCGGGGGCCGAGGCTTAGCCCCGGCCCGGACCGCGCCCAAATCAAAACACAATGCAATTCAAATAAATTTTAAACCATATATATGTTAAGAAACAATGGCGGGTGCACCGGTTGGGTGGCCCTTCCCAAAGATATACCCCTGCTTGGAGGTCACGGGGTCGAGTCCTGCCAACTACACAAATTTTATCCAATGCCCAGGTGACATGTGGCAATCCTTGCTTGGGCCACGTGTCACCAATCCATTCGCCACAAATATGCCACGTGTCAAGAAATGATTCGACGGTCCAAATGCCAACTGTCCGCCAAATCAGCCCTACCACATCAGCGTATGACTCTGCCACGTCATCGTACGACCCTGCCACGTCAACAACCGTACAGACTGTACAGTCTGCAATTTTTTTTTGCCTGTTTGACAATTTGAACAGAACGCGATATCTCACTCATCTGACGTCCGTTTGAACCCGTTCGAGTTGCATTGGGTTCATGACGATGAGGCCTACACACCTGTTCGATTTGAAGCAATTCCGAGCACTTTGAATTTTGAGCAAAATTTGATCCCTTAGATCACACCTCCCCATTGGAAAGCTTTTGGACCTCCAAAAGTCTACTTTCAGTCTATCTGAAGATGAGGGTATAGTTCCCTCACCTTTCCAACCTCAATCCACTTGGCTTTGCTTGGATTTGTGCCTTTAAGACCAATTCGAA
>SNQJ01S0025099.1:104409-140943 GCA_010110895.2 Picea sitchensis
TCACTAAGGAAACCCACTTTCCTTAGTTGCTTTATGTCTATTAATTCACCCACATTGTGAATTAATTGTCACTTTATGACTTAAGTGACATATTTCACTTTTGACTTAAAAATCCCAAGTCAAAGTGAAATTAGAATCATAAAGTAAAGTACAAGGGTAATAGTCTCCCCCCTTTGTTCTTAGAGACTCATAAGAACATGGGGACCACTTTCCAAGGTACCCAAATCTTAACAATAAGCACTTCCCCCGAAGAGCATCAACCTCATGTTGATCCTTCACCTTGTTCACTAGTAAGATCTTCTTCACTTTCTTCACTTGCAGGGTCTTCTTCCGTTTCATCTTCTTGGCCGAGTAAAATCTCTGAAGCTAGTAACCTGGTGGCTAAGAAGAAGAAAAATAAGCAAGGATCCAAACTTCCAACCATTGCGAAACATGTTGGAAAACAACTCGTTACTGTTAATCGTGCTGGTAGTGTTGATGATGTCAAGATCACCCAAACAACCCGTAATCCCAAGTACCCCTGCAGGCTTTGCAAGGGTAGCCATTTTATTAAGGATTGCCCTGGTCTATCCAAGGTTATAGAAGCATGGTCTACACACCCTCGCCAACCCATGTCGTCAGCCTCTGAACAACATGCTGATGACTTCCTGTCAACTAGTCACGATGTTGTTGGGAAGAAGAAAAGTCGAATCGATTTCCTGTGTATGTTATGCAAAGGGTGTCATCTAACTCATCTTTTCCCTCATATGGAAGAAGCCACAAAATTCGTAGAAGACATGACTGTTTCACAACCTCAAATTCCAACTGCTTATCACAATATTACTCTCGATCCACTTGTAGTTGATGGAATGATCAATCCGGTCCCTTCGTCGGTCAGTCCAGTTAATCATGTTGTCAATCTGGTCACGTCCTTAGTTTAACCAGTTGACAAAGTGGTTGATCTAATCCTATCCTTAGTCGATCCCACTCTCCCGTTAGAGAGTGAAACCCAAGTGTTTGATTCAATCCCATCTTCGGTCAATCCCACTATCTCGTTATAGAGTGAAACCCAAGTGGTCGATCCGTTTCCACCCATCCACCCCATTCTCTCGTTGGAGAATGAAACCCAAGTGGTCGATTTGATGTCATTATCAGTTGATCCTACTCTCTCGTTTGAGAGTAAACCCAATACTTCCCACGTTTTTCTCGTTGATACAAACTCTACCATGCCGGGGGGTATTCCTCCTTCTCCCATGGAACCTCCTCCAAGTAATGAGGCCATTCGTTTTGATTGGGGTGTGCTAACCGGACCTCGTCTTCCCTCTCACATTCCTTTCTAGATTACAGTACAAGTTTGTGGTCAGGACATTCCTCAGATGTTGATAGATGAAGGCGCGTCCGTTAGTATTTTGTCCTCTTTTGCTTGGAAAGCTTTGGGTTGTCCTCAGCTTGCCCCGACTACACAGAATCTGTTGGCTTTTAAGAGAAGAACTAGTCAACCTTTAGGGACCCTTCCTCAGTTTCCTGTAACTTTGGGAGTGAAAACTATTTTTATTGATGTCATGGTAGTCCAAGACCACTTGGATTTTTCCTTACTCCTTGGGTGAGATTATGTCTATGCTCTGAAAGCTATCGTGTCCACTCTTTTTCATGTGATATCTTTCCCACACAATGGAAGAATTGTGACCATTGATCAACTTTCGTTTGTTGGCCCTGACTTGAACATCCACTCAATGAACTCCCTAAATGGTTCTTATATGTAGACGGTATCACCCATGCCACAGGTCAATTATGTGGCACTGTCTCCCATGCCTTCAGTTGCCGATGTAGATGAGCCTCTCACTGTAAGCTCACTCCCTTATGACTTGGATCTAGTAGTTGACATGGTAATCTCTTCGGTAGGGATATTGGAGCCTGACCTCCTTACCCCTATTGCGACCCTCGACATGGGTTCCTTCCAGAGTGTGTTTCTTCCATCGAGTGAAGATCTCTTGGAGGCCATGACTGAGTTTTGTCCCTTGACATGGTGTCCTTCTAGAGTATTGTCCTCTTGGAAGCCATGATCAAGAAGAGTTTGATCATGCTTTTCTGATTTCAAGCTCGTTAAAACATGAAACCATCTTTGAGCATGCTTTTTTTATTTCAATCTCATTAAAAAATGAAGCCAACTTTGAGAATGCTTTTCTGATTTCAAGCTCATTGAAAAATTAAAAACCATCTTTGAGCATGCTTTTCTGATTTCAAGCTCATTAAAAAATGAAACCAACTTTGAGCATGCTTTTCTGATTTCAAGCTCATTAAAAAATGAAACCATCTTTGAGCATGGTTTTCTGTTTTCAAGCTCGTTGAAAAATGAAACCGGTTGTGAGGATAGTTTTTGCATCTCTGTGGAAACCTCGTTAAAAAATGAAACAGAGGTTGTGAACATAGTTCTTGTTTCTATGTCAAGCTCGTTAAAAAATGAAATAGTGGTCTAGGGATTGAATCTGGATTCTAGAGCATAGTACTTATCCTGTGTCAAGTTTGTTAAAACATGAAACAACTTCCCCCTCTCCGTTTGAGTCAAGTCCTTCGTCTAGTTTTTGAAGCTTCCTTTCCTCCACCTTTGCGGTTGGACAAAACAAAGCTTGGGGGGTAATGCTTTCAGCCTCTGGACTTCATGCTGGAGTTGATCCACTAGCTTCTTAAGCTGGGGGCTAAGTACCAACCATGTGTTGGGAAGTCGCAAGCATAGTTTTTACTTTGGTTCAAGCTTGTGTAAAAATGAAACCACCTACCCCAAGCATAGTTTCCTATGGTTAAATCTTGCGTAAAAATAAAACCAGGTCCAAGCATAATTTTGTTTTGTTTTAAAGCTTGTGTAAAAATGAAAACAATCCCGAGCTTAGTCTTTGTTCTTTCTCATGCTCGTAAATACATGAGAATAAGTTACCGAGCTTAGTCTTTGTTCTTTCTCGTGCTCGTAAATACGTGAGAATGTAACCGAGCATACTTTTATCACTTTTTCAGACTCATAAAGTTTATACGAAAAAGGAACCCCCTGGAGTTCCTTTTAAGCTCTTTTTAAACTCTCTAAACATGAAAAGAATGTCAACTGGCCTTGTTCTTTTCACACTCATTAAAGTATTTGAAGAAAATGTTTGTTGAGCGATAGTTTATCTCTTTTTTGGTCTCATCAGACTACTTCACGAAAAAGGAACCGAGAGAGTTCTCTTTAAGTGTTTTTCAGAGTCTATAAACATGAAAACCCCCGAGTTTTCTATCTTTGGACTCGTTAAACAAACATCGAAAGGCCCATATGGGACCGAACCACTCCTTCTTAGGGTTTGTTAAACACACTCTGAAGGACTCATCCGAAGGATGAGCTTATAGTTCAAGCCTATGTTATCCTCCTCAAGCTTGTGTAAAAATAAAGAGGTACTTGCCAAAAATGGTGGGGGGAAAATTGGGAAAGAAATGTGTTTAAACATGTATTTTATGGAAGAGTCACCCTGGAACATGACACCCTTTCACTCGCTTCGTGTCTAGGTTGGAAAATCCGCTTGTCTCTTGATCATACTCCATTATAAGATTACAAATTGGTCTGTGATCTCTATTGTTGAGTCAGTTTTTCGAAGACAGTTGTCGTGTCGTTAATATGTTTAAAGAGATGTTCAACCCAGAAAGCCTTCTATTGCATCGACCACTTCTGTAGTCTTTAAGCCTTCTATTGCGTCGACCATCCTTGAGTCAGTCCTGAATCATTTGTTACTTTGATATTCTTCAAATCTTGTTACTCGTTTCATGTCATTGATGTGGGATACATTAAGGCCCTCATGTGACGAGTATTTCCCTGTTGAATTCAACTCATTATCCAGGAATTAGACTTAGAAACTAATTGGTACCTTGGAACTTGCATGCCTCAATGGTAGGTTTCCTTGCTTTCGACATTGGGTTTTCATTATTGACCCATGATCGGGAGATTCCGTCGAGTGTTCGACTTCAACTCATTAATTCACACCTATTGGATTGTACTAGTGTACCTTAGGAGTCATTGACATTAATGGTGATTTCCCTCGCACTTGTTAACGGTATACACTAATGAACGGTAATCAAGTGGTTTCTACCATGTTTGACTTCAACACCTGTAATAGCATGGTTAGGTTTGTACTATAGAGTGGTGGAGATGAAGACCCTAAATCTTTCCTCATAGATTCAGGTTGCATTGGAGTATATTCAGTTTGTACTATTGCATAGATCCACATTGTATGTCTCGTGGCTATGTTCAAATTTGAGTCTTTAACACATAAATCCACAATGTATTTTCGATGGCTATGTTAAGATTTGAGTCATATTGGCATGGATCCATAGTGTATGTTTGGTGGCCATGACCTGTCTTACTTGACATGGATATTCGCATGTCGGCATTTATGTTTTGAGTCATTTGTATTCTGAGTATGTGAATTCCTACCTCAGTGATGATATATTATTGTACTGTATTTCCTTGTTTGTTGGTAGGTTTCCGACCGACTGTTCCTTGTTCCCTACACACACTCGATAAAGTATATCAGCTATCACTCTGTTCTAACTTCATACTTTGGGGGGCTCTTTATTACACATTATTTTCGTCACCACTATGACCGTTAATTATGTAAACCTATTTGTTTCCTTCAGAGGGGTTAGTGGCCTGAATTCCTGAAGAAAGAAGGGAGAAGAACTTTTCCTGAGAGAAGAAATTGGATTTTCCTTTGTAAAAACCCTATTAAGGAGGATTTTTGTAGGTTTCTCTATACATAGGGTGCGGAAATGTCTAATTTCCACAGGTTTCACTATAGCTAGGTCACAGAGTTTCTGCAGGTTGCATTACAGCTAGGGTGCGACGGCCTTCATACGTGGGAAAACGAGCATTTTCTTGATGCTTCTAGAAGGAGAAGCTTCTATGGTGATGTGGCCTCCGAATGGTTTGGATATTACTCGCTTTAATGATTTAGTGGGATCATCCTAACCTCCTCACCTTATCCTCTTCAGCTTATAAAAGGAGAGGAACTCTCATGGAGAAAGTTAGTTGGATTGAGCTTGGGAAATTTATGCTGGCTTTGAGCTTTGCTTTGTCAAGATAGATTGTGAGTAGCTATCAGATAAACAGTCTCAGAATCCATTGGAGAAAGAAGTGTGTGGGAAGCAAGGAACTGTTGGAAGGAACCTCACAACATCAAGGCATCTGGTTGTATCTTTCTTCCATATTATATAATACAGTGGCATGTTTCTTTCCCATAAAATCATTCTCATTTTATTGCATGACTCCTTGATCACATGCATAGGTTATCATTGAATATACTAATGTTTCTTTCGCTTTGGTTGGTTTGTGTCATTGCAGATTTGGTCTCACAAGAGCACCAGAGTGAAGCAGGGACAACAAAGACATAAGGAAGCGATATTTACAAGTATTTCACTCATCCTTTCTTTGGTAGTAGATTCAATGATAAGAACTTAGGGAAAGAGTCATGTCTTGTCTTGTTTTTTTCTATATCTAGGTGGATCTAGGGAGATTAGTTTATGTCTGAATTCACTGATTTCTCCAACAACAAACATTCTCAAGATCATGTGCCCTGAACAACACCTAGACCATAAACTTTTATATGTTTTGCATACTACATATGGGTCTTGAGGCCTTGACCATTGTTGTGGTAGGGAAACAATCCTCAATCCCTTAACCTGCATGGTCAAGGGAGGGAAACAACAACTCAAGAACCATGAACAAGTCCTCAGGTCACCACACAAGACCATGGATGCGTGAACAAGCTATCATCAAGAGCCTTGAACAAGTCCCCAAACCAACATAACAAAACTTTGGCCTTTAAGAGGAATATAGGCATCATGATTAGGTTTGGTACATTGAAAATGGGTGTAGAGGCATAAACATGGAAAGTTGGAAACAATGGCCCGAATCCCTAACTAAACCTTCTTGAGCTCAACCACCATTGACAACACCTAAAAACCATGACACGAGTCCTCTCTAGGGAGTGTTTGGCATCCAAGTTGAATATCGGAGATATTATGAGGTTTTCTTGATTATCATGGATGGGTCTTAGGTTCATGACTATAGTTGATGAAAGGAAACAAGAGTCTTCAACCCTAAATCTTGCTTCTCAAGCTCAAGAACCATAGACAAGTAGTCAAACCACCACATATGACCTATGTAACATATCATTCACTTCAAAGTGGAATTTGGGCACCATGAATAAGTTAGTTTTGAATGAAGAATGGGTCTCAAGGTCTAACCAAGCTCAAGGGAGGGAAACAAGGGACTTGTTCCCTAAGTGAACATTGCTTAACTTCTATGAACAACAACTACAACCCACACAACTTCTCAGGATATAGTGTTGGATGAGTCCTTGAGCCATCACATAGGACCCTTGTAGGTTATTTTTGGACTATTTGAGGGATACAAGTACCGTGATTAAACTAAAACATATGCCCTAAATAAAAATGTGTCAGACCCCCTATTAGGAATGGTTCTCAGGGTTATAGTTGGTGTTCTTTAGAATCCAAAGAAGGATATAATGGTGGCATGAGTTGGTTTTCTACAATAGAAATGGGTATTGAGGAGTTAACATGCAGGTTAAGGGGGAAAGAAGGGTCTTAATCCCTAACTGAACCTTCTTGATCTCAAATGTCATTGTTAGGCCGAGACGAAAAAAATTGGACCTTATTCCATAAACATCACTTCTTAGGATCAATCACCATGAACAACACCTGCAAATTACCATAACACAAGCCCTATCAGCTAAGGGGTTTTTACCATCAGACTTGGATATGGACTCCATTAGGAGGTTTTGTGCACTAAATATATATCATAGGATCTTGACCATGGTCAAGGAAGGAAAATAAGTTCCTCAAGATATTGTTGAATATTCTTGAGCTCAAGAGCCTTGAATGACTAGTGCTCGGGCCAACACATGAGTCCATTGTATGGGTTGTTTGAAAGCCTATAAGTGTGTTATATGAGTTAATAATTAACACTAATGCATGTTGGAGGTAAGAGGTTACATGGGTTAAGTTATAGAGGATAATGGTTTATATGAATTATAAGGGTATAAAGGTTATACAAGTGATGGGTTATATTAGGGTTTATAGAGGTTAGGTGTGATTGAGTTATAATAGTTAGGTGTTAAAGGTTACAATGTTAGGAATTAGGTTCTATAAAGTGTTATACATTATTGGAGTTATATTAGGGGTTATGGATGATAATGGTTGTAAGAGTTAGTGATTATATGGTTAGCGGTTATAGAATTTAGAGATTAATTAAGTATTAGATGTTATAGGAGTTAGGGGTAAAATGAATTATTAAAGGGGTCAGGTGTTATAAGGTTTAAGGGATATGGTATGCACCAAAAATTTATCTTGTGTGATAGAAAAAACAATTTTGGGGGGTTTATAAATATTCCATACATTCTACACTTGATAAAAATTCTTTACTATGGAACACATGTTCTTCCCTAACCTTGGAATAGATAGTGATATCATCTTGATAATCAACCATCGTATTTCCAATCAAATCATGGTAGGAATGATCCATGTCCCTTTGAAATGTTGCACTAGTATTCATCAACTCGAATGACATTCAAACATAAGCATAAGTCCCCTACAGGGTTATGAAAGGTGTCTTAAGGTAATACTTTAATTCATTTACTAAAACATGTTTATAGACTAACAAATCATCAAGAATAGACATCAATACTAAGCCCATCACCTACTATGTAACATGTCCATATTTAGAAGTGGGTGATTATCCTTTAGGGATGCTTGATTTGAGTCATGGAATTCAACACATATCCATATTTCCCCATTCTTCTTCCAAACTCGGCCTACAAGATTGGCCACACATTTTTAATATCTAATTGGTAATATAATCCCTATGTCCATTAACTTCTACAACTCAATTTTAATGATGAGCTTTAATTTTGGATTTATCACCCTCAATTTCTATCTAATAGGTGTTCTTCTTTAAACTTTATGGTGTTATGTACAATGGTCCTATTATAATGGTTCTTATTTATCTAGAAGTAATCTAAAAAACTATTCCTTCTATGGTTCCACATTTCAAACAAGATCCATCAAATGACATCCTACATGATCCCTCACAAGGGGAGTAAACATTGGGAAGTATAGGTGCATCTATCATTGTTACTTTTAAAATTTGAGTACAGAAACCCTCCCATATCGTTAAGGCATGTGAATAGTCTATCCATGTCAAATTTCAGTGCATACTGAAACAATTTGAAAAAATTTCAACGTTGGCCTCATTCACAGGTCATTGTTGCCCATGTCTAGTCCTAGTACAATGTCTTTTCGTTGTTCCTTTTAAAATTTGTTTAGCAGTACACACGTTCCCGCATCTAGTACTGCAAGAACATATTTTTATTGTGTTGATTAAACAATAATGAAAAAAGAGGGATTTTTCATCACAACTATGACACAGATACATTAATGTATAATATACAATGTAGAACCTGAAAGAAAAATGAAGAAAGGTTGATGCAAAGTTAAAACTTGTACTGTCAACCAATTTGTGTACTAATGTGAAATAAATATAGGGTTTATGGTTTACATGATGAATTGATGATGGAAAAAAGTGGGCGTGTGAGTCAAATTTGAGTCCAGAAATCCTCCCATATTGTTAAGGCATGCAGATAGTCTATCCATGTAAAATTTCAGTGCATACAGAAACAGTTTGAAAAAATTTCAACATTGGCCCCATTTGCAGGTCATTGTTTCCCATGTCTAGTCCTAATACAATGTATTTTTGTTGTTCCTTTTAAAATTCGTTCGAAAGTACAAACGTTCTCACATCTAGTACTGCAAGGACATATTTTTATTGTGTTTATTAAATAATGAATGGAAAAATAGGGATTTTTCATCACAACTATGACACACATACATTAATGTATAATATACAATGTAGAACCTGAAAAAAAAATGAAGAAAGGTTGATGCAAACTTAAAACTTGTGTCAACCAATTTGTGTTCTAATTTGAAAGAAATATAGGGCGTATGGTTTACATGATGAATTGATGATGGAAACAAGTGGGTGTGTGAGTAAAATTTGAGTCCAGAAACCCTCCCATATCGTTAAGGCATGTGAATAGTCTATCCATGTCAAATTTCAGTGCATACAGAAATAGTTTGAAAAAATTTCAACGTTGGCCCCATTCACAAATCATTGTTGCCCATGTGAATGAAAAAGTCTCATTTTTCATCACAACTATGACACACATACATTCTTCATAAGTCATGGGCCAAAGTCCCATGTTTTCAAACAGTTTCAACGAAGATTCTATATAAATGACAAACATGTTCATTGAAACTTCATTGATGCAATACTATGACAACAATGATGATATCTACGATCATGATGGTATACAAATGAATGAGCTTCTCTTCGTTTCAAGAATAATTTATCCTCTACTGAACAAGGCCAACCACGTGAAGGTGGAAGCTCATATGCCCTCCCACCCTCCCCCTCCCCCTCCCCCTCACATCACTCTCAATTCCCCAATACCCAATCTATAAAATAGAAAATAATCAAAAGCAACCTAGTTGTAAGATTCATGCAATATAGAAACTACAAAAACAAAAATTAATGAAGGTAAATGAAATTATGTGTTTGTAAATGATATGTTTAGTTTACCACGTACTATAGTATATTGGCGACTATTTTCAGGTTTCACATAATAATTAAACATGTAACATAGGATATAAAAACATCGCATAAAACTTAAAAACATGTAATCAACCCATGACATAAGTAAATTATTTTAAAAGAATAATTCATACAAATTAAATTATATAGTCATGTACCTGATCCAACTCAACATCTGTATCATCCTTATTCTGTATCTTCTTCTTCATCGAAATCGACATCTTTATCATCGTCCGGTTCAGAAATGGTGTTTAAAGGATTGACGATATCATCATCGTCATAAATGTCATTTTTGAGCATATTTTCATCGACATCATCAACAAGAACTGCATTGTCTCCTATGCCTGGATCATGATCTTCTTTGTCTTCTTTGTCTGTCGACCCTGCATGATATTCCGTCTCTGTCTGATCTGGCGAATCATCTTCTTCTTGTACATGAGTATACTTAACTGGCCTTCCTCTTGGATAATATATTACAACAAATGACCAATCCCTCTCACCTGGAAAATTTGAGTAAAATACATGTTCACATTGGCTTGGAAAAACATAGCAATCATGTCCTCTTTCGAACACCATTGTTTTAATCATCGGAAATCCGTTGGCATGATGAATAACAGTTCTTTCCTCATCGCGTTCATGCATTTGTAACCTATACCATTTGACGTCGAAAAAAACTAATTTGAAGGAATTAAAGTCACACTCAAGTATATCATTCAAATGCCCATAGTATCTATTTTCAAATTCTCAAGGATCTTTGTCACTCCTAGAGGAATCATTAGTGACCTGGAATACTGCAGTTATCCCACTATCAAAATTTTTCCTGGTTTCATCCAACTGTTTGATGCAAAATTTACGACCATTGCACCACATAGCCTTGTGGTGTTTCAATTGCAATATGTCAAATATGTAAAAGATGCATTATCAATTAATAAATTAACATATAATTTATATAACTTGGAAAGTATTTGAAAAAGACAGTACACATGTAGTCACATTAATATAATATAAAATAACTGAATAAAATGGGTGAATTTTCTTGCATGCCCATCTTTCAAACCATATGCTAAATCAATTTCCCTTTGTGTAACATTGGCATCTTCATTACGACGAGCTTCTCTAACCAATTCAGACAGTTGTTTCCATGATAACCTACCATCATGATGTTGTTTACATCTTTCAATCCATACATTCATCCAGTCAAGATTGCTTGCAATGTATAAATGCAGTGCATCCCAATCTTGAGCAATTGAATCAAAAAATCATAATTCACCAATATTAAATATTATGTATAACTTCCACGGTAAATATTAATAATTTATGAAATAAAAAATATTAATGTATTAATGAGTATGATCATATACACAAAAAATGAAAAATTATATGTATTAATTATATAAATCTCCACAATTATTAATATATTACCTCTCATTTTTTTCATTCTACCATTCACCAACATGTGCTCCTAATCTTCAATTTTTTTGATGGAGTTCACATCCCAAATGCGATCCACTTCATGAATAGTTGGCGCTGCTAATTTAGGAATATACTGACTAATACACACCATTGATTAATATACCATATATCCATCCGCCATAGAACCCTCAGGACACGCTCTTTGTCTAACCAAAGCCTTCAATGATTTCAAGTGCCTCTCCCCCATCCACATTGACCTTGTGTGTACAGGTCCACAAATTTGAATCTCCTCGGCTTGGTGTATGAAGTAGTGCTCTTGTGCATTAAAAAATGTTGGAGGTACATAATTTTGCATTTCACACATTAGATGATTAATTTATCTCTTCCAATACTTTATATCATCTTCAGGGATTTCTTTCAATGACAACCATCTACATGAGATCATGACACGAGAAAATAACATGTTTCAACATAACATAATATAATATATTACATTACAAATAAAACACATGTCATTAAGTACAACAACAAATTGAAACAACATTTTGCATATAAATCACAACTACTTACCTCATGTATTTTCCAAGATCATATATAAATTGTTTGATGTTGTTTTCAAAGTCGTTTGGGAGAGATAGAAGTAGAACATACTGTAGCAAAAACAATGAATCGTTATTTGTTTCGACCAAAGTAGACAAAAAAAATTAAAAAACTTAAAATATGTATAAGGCCAATATATATAAATATGTATACTAAAATTATTACCTTAATGAAGGTATGTCAATCATGTGTTTTTACCCCACCAAATTCACCTTTCTTCGTTAAGATATTATTTATGTTTGTAGCAAAACTCGTGGGAAATTTAATTCTTTGAATGACCTATTTTACATCATTGCTTTGTTTCTCTGTTAATAACCATGGAAGGTTATTTCATTCTATTCCATCTCTATTTGATTGGATCACACTTCACATTGCATGATTGGCTTCCTGAATGTTAGTACCAATTTTGACATTTTTTTCTTTATCCCTCCTACCATCTATGATTCGCCATAACGTTTTTGTCACACTCTTCCCGATATGCATTGTGTCAAACAAATGAGCTATTTTTATCTCCTCATAGTAGGGAAACCTCATGAATTGAGTGGGATAACATTTCATTCCTCGTGGAAGCCCATTATTAATACCTTCATGAAGCATAAAAGAAAACACAAAAATAATTATCAAATATGGTAAAATAAATTCAATGATTAAAATAAACATTCAAAACATTACATGATATACAATACATAAATAAATTGTGTACCTTGAATATTTCTATTATATTCCAACCTCCATAGGTGAGGTGTCATTCTTCGTGGTTTTAAACCAATCTCTTCTTTCCCATTGAAAGGATGTTTTTCAATAGTACGATACCTATGGTTCTTAGGGAGGAGGTGCCTATACTCATCAAACACCACCTTTCCTAAAATTTTTGAATGATGATACTTCATCTTAGGACCACAAACTGGACATGCATATTAACCCTTTGTTTGAAGACCTGCAACAAATGGATTAATGTCAATTATACGATGAGATTAGATAAAAATTAAACATGCAACATGCTATCTTTAAAAAATTATATAGTATTAAAGAGAAATATAATGCTACATACCACAAAAATATGTTATTCTTGGGGCATCATGAATTGTCCATAAAAGTATTGCACAAAATTTAAATTTCTTCTCCCTGATTGGTTTACAGATGTCATACATAGTGATGCCAGCCCATAACTTTAATATCTCGTTGATAAGAGGCTCAATATATACATTCATATCTTTAACCTGGTACTTACCTAATTGTTTGAAATTACACATAATTACTATAACCATGATATGTATATATAAGTAAATAAATAAACAAAATATATTATGCAAAAAATGAAACAAATGAAAATGTTACATTCAAAAAATTAATGTAAACAAATTATACCTGGAACAATCATTGTGAACATTATGTGCTCCCTCTTTATTGACATCCAAGGAAGAATGTTATTGTTCATAACTAAAATAGGCCACACTGAGTAAATAGACCTAAGCTCTCTGAATGGATTAACACTGTCAACTGCCAATGAAAGCATAACATTACGAGATTCATCTTTGAAATCTACCCATTTTTACTCAATTTCCCTAAATGCATAACCATTGGTAGGCATTCATAGACCACCATCTCCACTTCTGTTATGTGCATGGTAATCCATAAATTGTGCTATGCTTTCACACCTGAACAATTGTTGCAAACGTGGAATTATTGGAATATGACAAAGAACCTTTCGAGGCATCCTTTTTGTTACTTGATCAGTTCGATATCTACTGATAAGACATTGCGGGCATTCTGTTTTCAAAGCATGTTGTCCATAATATATAATATGATCATTAGGAAATGCATTTACAGTTTGATAATCCATTCCAATGTCTTTCATAATGGCATGCAAATATCAATATGTGCGAGGTAAAATATTTGATGATGGTAACAAAAATTCACCTAACAATCTACAACATAACAAATAACTAGTTAATGTAAAGAATATTAATCATAAAAATTGCATTCTTATTTTACACATTAATTAACACTAAAAACAAATAGGAAAAAGTCAACATTTATGTATAATATGAGATGAAACATATTACATACCTTAGGATCCATGTCATACAAGTGTTCGACAAATTATTCATTACCTTTAAGTTCAATATCAACAATGTAACGGAGAAAAGATTTTCTCTTGAGCCTTCATAAAGTCGTTTATTTTCCTTTTCTAATAGAGGTTCATCATAAATATCATCATTGTCCCCATACTAATCCGATTGATCAAACAAATCTTGGATCATTTGATTTGTCCCATCATTTTCTTCCATGGGATCATTAACTTGATTTGTCCCATCAACTTCTTCCATGAGATCCTAAGTTGCTTGATCATATTCCTCAGCGTGTACAACATCATTTCTACTAGTACTTCTTGGTGCAATATGGTGCAAAAAGTTAGAGGGCAACTCTAACTTTATAATTACAAATAATCATGAAAAATTAGTGTGTACTATAACAAATATTAAAACAATATATATACATATATATAATTTTATATAAAATTGACAATATAAAAACAAATAATGAATATATAGCTAATTACCATGGGACGATAATCATTTGATCCTTCATCAATGTGCCCATATTTCCTACAATGTTTTGTAGTTGTTGCTATTAAAATTCTTATGGGACGTGTAAGGCAACATTTTTTGCAAGGGCAATAACATCTACCATCACCCTTTTCACCCGCTTTACTTTTTTTCCCACCTCTAATATTTTGTGACATTCTTCTGCACAAAAATACCCTTTCTGAATTGTCGTTGTTATAGCAAGATTGTCACAACATCTCTAATTTGTAAAATATTTATAAATATTTTTCTCATTGCAAGAGCGACGAAAGTTGACCAAATCAATGTTCACTTTGTCAAACAATATAATGGTCAATGTTGACTTTGTCAAATAGTGTAATGGTCAATGGTTATTGTCTCTCTTGCGACGATAACCAAAGGTCGTCACAAGAGCGACGACATTCCACTATCTTCATGTTCGTCTCTCTTGCGACGAACCTCTGGGTTCATCACATGAGCGACGGATTTGAGTTGGATTTATAAAAAAAATTGAAAAATTGAACTCTTTCTCTTGAATTTTGTGACTAAAGGGTACTTTCGTTGCAAGTAGTCGTCGCAAATTTTTCAATATGTAGTAGGGGCACCGGAAGGATATGGTTAGGGCCAAAAGAATCATTGCAGACTCTATTAAAGATCACTTGATCCCTCAAGTGTCTTCAAAGAATACTCCAAAAGAAATGTTTGATACTCTAACCAGAACATATGAAGGAAGGAATATCAACTAGAAGATGAACTTGAGAACCCAACTTAATAATAAAAACATGCAGAAAGCAGAAATCCTTCATGACTATTTCTCTAGGGTTTGTCAATTCAAGGAACATCTAGAAGAAATTGGAGACAACCTAGATGAAGATGAACTCATAATGATAGCTCTTAATTGTAATATCCCTAGGCCAAACCCAATTGTAATGTAAATAAAAATGTACTTAAGATGGTGAGTTGTTTGATATCATTTTTGTATGCACCTTTCATGGCATAGTGCATGCATGTACTGCGCAGTAAAATGATGAAGTGTGCACATTCCAGAATACCGTGCGCAACAACTTAAGTATGCGCAACTTTGAGGCCAAGGAGCCTTGTGTATATGCTGTGTTTTATAGGCTGGTGAAATAGTTTTATGATTATTAGGCCGGAGAGACTAGATGTTAAAGGCTAGTGCGACTACTTTTGTATATGTATCAACATTAATATAAAATACATCGTTGCGCGCAAACCGACCACGATAAAAGAGTATGGGGGACTAAACTCCACTAGTTAGGGAAAGGGTGGGGGATAAAAGTTAAGGAAAAGGGAAAAAACTAGGGAGCTTAAGCCAAAAAGGAATATTATATTAATATTTCTTAAATTATAAAGTATGGATAATTATTTTATCCTAAGTTCCAAAGTTGGGGACAAGTGGGCCAAAGTAGCTCCCAACATGACAAGTGTCAAGTTGGGGACATGCATTCATATTGTTTGGACTTAGTTCATTTTCCATCATTCTTTCCATGATGCCTCCCATCATGGAGTCATCCAATCAGTCATCCATGGGCATTCACTCATGTAGTCAACTATCCTGTATACTTCTTGTCATTGTATCGAAACCTGTATCCATAGCCATACTTGTTGGTGTAGTTGGTTAGCTTGGGAGTTGGATGGAATAAGCTGGTTGTCAGGCCCATACAAAATTATCTGGGTGAGATAATTGTTGGGAATTTATTTCCTAAAGGTGATAAACTGCAGTTACAAGGCTCAGAGACTTCCTGTCTAGCCTGTTGTTGAATCTCGAAAAGAAAGTGGGGCAGCCGAAGGACTGTTGAGCAGAGAAGGGGCACACTTCCTGGGGTGGGACAAGCATGTGGGAAATGAGAGACTGTAGGCTGTTAGTTTGAGTTGGCACTTGTGACGAAGTCTTTCCCATTGTCTATGAACCATTAGCCTGGTTAGGAATACCTTTACCCGGGTGGAGTTTAGTCCCAGATCGGGGGTGACCCACTGCTGAGAGTGATGAGCAGTGTGGTCTAAGGCTAGGAGGTTTGTGGAAGGTCTGGACGCAGTTGGTGATATTATTACCAAGATAGGTGTCAATTGTGTGATAATTTACATGCTGCATTATTATTTACATGTTTAGTTTTATGGGTTTATCCTATGTGTGGTTATAAATGTCTAAATATTTATGGGTATTTCCTGTATATGTTGCATGTATACGTTTATTGTTATTTTAGTGTGAATTCGTGCATTTACAAATGTATTTGTATGTTTACGTTATATATTTGCAAGAGTTCTGTGTGTATATATTTTAATTGCATGCAATTCGAAAAATTTATGTAGCATAGCTCAGTTGGATGTTGGGTATGTTACAACATGTTCCGCAGAGAGAACAAAAGTGTTCTCTGGTGTAGTATGGCCCGACGTGGATGGCTGGGGATGTTACAATATGGTACCAGAGCTTCAATTTTCAACACTAATCCTGGATGGGCTGAGCGAGTTGAGTGGAAGCGAAATTTTATAGAGGATTTATTTCGAAGTGGCTAAATTTCGAATTGCAGAGCGTCCATGGTAAAAAGTAACAACAATGGTGCGGAATTGGGAAAAAATCCCCAATTTTTGTTGTCAAATTCATGGGGAAATCGAGAAATTCAGCCAAGTGGTGAGATATTCCTAATTTAATATATGTTGTAGCAAAATTCGGACCTAGAATGGGTTGAATTTGAAGTTACATTTAAGCCATGACGTATGGAGCGAATTTAGTAATTAAAATTCTCAATTCATGAATTGAGTTTGGGAAATATTTGTTCCATAAATGTCAACCCACAACGATTTGTTGTTACAGAGGTCGAATTGGTGTTATCGGGGTGAAATTGAGCAAATTTCATAGTTGCAGAATGTTTATGGTAAATTGGGGAAAAAGTTAGAAAAAAAGCCCCAATTTTTGCAACAGAATTCAGGAGGAATTGATGTGCATAAAAATGAATGTGCGTAGGTGGGCGCACTCAAAATGCATGATGTGCAGTAAAAATATTGTGTTATGTAAAAAAAAGGGCACTGCATGGAAAAATGTTGGTGTGCAGGTGCACGTGCTAAATTTTTGCACTGTGTTGAAAAATGTTGGTGTGCGGGTGCATGCACTAAATTTTGGCTATGCGCGGAAAAATGTTGGTGTGCGGGTGCGCGCACTAAATTTTGGCATTGCACGAAAAAATGTGGGTGTGTGGGTGTGTGCGCTAAAATTAGCATTGTGCGATGCGGATTGATTGATGCATGCGTAGTACTGGCACACGATATGCACACACATAATAATGGCGCATATAGTCTGTGCAGTATTGACAGAACATAGAGGAGTTTGGTTGGTGTGCGCACAATATGGGTATATGTTGTTACACGATAGTTTAGTTAATGGTGCACATAGAGTATTGGTGCGCGGTGGGGGCGTACTAAACTTTGGCATGGTGAAACACGTAGAGGGAAATGCACGTAGAATATCAGTGTGAGATACAAAAATTGTGTGCAATGGGTAATAGTGCAAGAACCAAAATTGTGCGCGGTGGATATTGGTGCGCGACACAAAAGTAGTGCGCGTAAGTTATTGGCGTGACATAGAAGTGATGCATAGTGGTTATAGGTGCGCGGAGCACGATTTACCTGGTGGTGGTGTTGCGCATGGTAAATATGGGTGTATAGGTTTAACTTTGTGTGTGATAAGTCATTTGGATGGTGAACACCAACTAAAAACCAACGAATTTCTGCAACATTTTATATTGTTTGAACATCATCTTTTTGCAATACATTTTTGAGGCCCTTAAGAGAGTTTTTAGGTACTCAAAAACCATGAGAATAGAGTGTGCACACTCTAGCTCTGCAGCTCAAATAAAATATCTCGGAGAGATATTTCTAATGGTGTAAACCGTTCGTCAAACAAAGCTTTTATGAGAAAGTTACAACACAAACAGTGGAGGGTAAATTTTAAGACCCATCTAACTTCAAAGAGCCATAACTTTCTGCTCCGGAATCAGATTGAGGCACAGGAGAAGTAAATGGAAATCTATTGAACCATATAAGATAGTCCTAGAGATGAATTAAATTTTTGGGCATGTTAAAAATGCTTAATATGGAAACTAAGGTACATGTAGCATTCCAGAACAAAAACATGAATTGGCCTAGAACTTCAGCAGGCTGTAACTAGCAGCCCGAAACTGAGAAAAAGATGAAACTTGGAAAAAGTATCCATAATATGTATATGAAGAAACCCAATGGAGCTCCCACAAAAAATACAATGGAGTAGGTGCAAAAATGCATAATTACAATGCAGAGTTGCGCCAAGTTGAAGTATGAACAAATAAATTAATGGGCAATTTGCAAATAACCATAACTTTCTACTCAAGACTCGGAATTGATCATGGGAGTAGGCGTTGGAAAGGTCTTGGATAGTGGAATCTAAATATCCACCCATAAAATTGATCTGGGCATTCAATTTTTCAGGAAATCAGAAGAAATAATTCTGATATATTATTGAACCAGAATGGTTCATATTTTCACGAAGTTGTTGAAACAATTAGCCTGACAAAGTTTTGTTAGCTGCACATTTTGCAGAGTTAACAAAAACTAGATTAGATCAGGATCAACAAAGAGTCCATAGGAATGGAAGAGGCATAGGGTACTTATGGTCAGGATGATAAGATTAGAGGGATGGATGTCCATTTGGGAATTGAAGGAACAAACTCCAATGGGCATGGAGAAAGAAGGGATGAAAACATGAATAAGGTAGAGACCATTAAAAAATTACAGAAGGATGTCCAAAGCCATAAAGATGATAATGAAAGGCTTATGATATCCAAGGAGTAGTAGGATGACTTCAACATGAAGTTAATGCATAGATTGAACATAATAGAAAAGAAATTGGATAAGGAGAGTGGCTCAAGAAAATCTGGAAGTCGCAAGTATCCTGATGAGAAAAGAAGAAAAATAAGTGTTAGTAGACATCACCACAACTCCCAAAGGCATTCCAATAAGAGAGAACAAAACAACTCAAGTCCATCCACTGTCAAGAAACATAAGAGTTATGTGGAGGATGAACTACGAGGAGAAGTGAACAAAATCAAACCTCAAGGGAAAGGCATTTGATGGTGAACACAAGGATGAAGATGCATACACATGGTTGTTGGGCATGAGAAGGTATTTTCAATTGCATAATTATTCTTCTCATACATAAGGTAGAATTTCCATATATCAACTCAAGGGAAAGGCATCCCTGTGGTGGGATCAGCTTGTGTAGGTGAAACATATTAAAGAGAAAAGTGTTACTTGGAGGGAATTCAAGAAGTATTTTGAGAAGAAATACTTGACTAAGAGATGCTATGGCAAGAAAATGAAAGAGTTCTTTGAACTCAAGCTTGAGAGTATGACCATAGATGAATATGAGAGAAGGTTTTTAGAACTATTGAAGTATGTCTCTTTCTTCAAGGATGAGACAGTTAAGATTCAAAGGTATTTGAGTGGATTTCCATGATTCACCAGTGAAAAAATACAGTATGATGATACCAAGACATTGGAGGAGACCATAAGGTGAGTTAAATGCCTATATGATCAGCAAAAAGCAAGGCCAACCTTCCAAAAATCTTGGGAATACAAAAAGAAATTTAAGATGGATCAGAGGAAGAAGGGAACTAAGCTACCATTCTTCAGAAATAGTCCTCAGGGACATCCAACTTCTAGAGAACCCAGAGAAATTGAGGCAGGGGGTCAAAGGCCAAGGAAACCACCAATTCAATATTGGGGTTCTAAAGGAGATCATATGTTCAGAGATTGTCCTCACAGAGGTGAAAAAGTGAGGACTGTTCACAATGTACAGCAAGCTGAAACAGTGGAGGACATGGAAAAAATTGTACCAAGCATCTATGAAACCCTGGACAACAAGCAAGCAGATTATCAATCACATATGATTGAAGTGGAATGTATGATCAACAACCAAACCATTGTTATTTTAGTTGATTCAGGAGCTAGTCATAATTATATAGATCCTAAGATGGTGGAAAGTTTGCGTTTGCTAAGAATAAAGCATGGAATATATTGGTTGTTGGAGATGGCTACCACAGCCAAAAGAAAATTTAGTGAGATGGTTAAGTCATGTCTTATGGACATGAATGGACTGAACACTAGGGCAGATTTGAACATCTTGCCTTTAGGTTCCTATGACTGTCTAATTGGGATATATTGGTTGGATCAAAATCATGCTATCCTAGATTGTCATAACAAGGAATTCACTTGCTTGGATGAGGAAGGGAGCCTAAGGAAAGTGCAGGGAATTCCCAGGGCAGTAACCATCAGAGAAATTTCAACATTGCAGATGAAGAAATGTTACAGAAAAGGGTGTCAAATATTTGCAGCACATATGGAAGAGACACCTAAAGATAAGGTGCCAAATTTGGAAGATCATGCAGTCTTGGAAGAATTTGAAGATGTGTTCAAGGAGGTACCAGGACTACCCCCAAAGAGAGATATTGATTTCTCTATAAATTTAATTCTTGGAGTAGCTCCAGTGTCAAAGACTCCTTACAGAATGAGTACACCGGAGCTGAAGGAGTTGCAAATGCAACTTGAAGAACTTCTGAAGAAGGGGTATATATGACCAAGTGTGTCACCTTGGGGTGCCCCAGTCTTGTTTGTGAAGAAGAAAGATGGGACATTAAGATTGTGTATTGATTTCAGACTGAATAAAGTGACTGTAAAGAACAAGTATCCTCTACCAAGGGCGGATGACCTCTTTGATCAATTGAAATATGCAAAGATATTTTCAAAGATAGATCTCAGGTCAGGATACCATCAAGTAAGGATTAAAGAGGAAGATATCAGTAAGACTGCCTTCAGGACAAGGGATGGTCATTATGAGTTCACAGTGGTTCCATTTGGGTTGTCAAATGAACCAGTTGTTTTCATGTGCTTAATGAATGGTTTTTTTCGAGAACATTTAAACAAGTTTGTCATTGTCTTTATAGATGACATTCTTATATATTATAATTCATAAGAAGAGAATGAGCATCATTTGAGAGTGGTGTTGCACGTATTAAGGGAGCATCAGTTGTATGCCAAATTGAGCAAGTGCTCATTTTATCAGAAGAAAATCATTATTTGGTACATATCATTTCAAAGGATGGGATAGCAGTGGATCTTGAGAAGACATAATCAATTAGAGAATGGTCAGTGCCAAAGAATGTGACAGAGGTCAGATCATTCATGGGCCTTGTAGGCTACTATAGGAGATCTATTGAAGGATTCTCAAAGATTGCACACCCAATCACTTCCTTGCAAAAGAAGGGTGTGAAGTTTCAGTGGACATTGGATTATGAAAAGAGTTTCAAACACTTGAAACAATTATTAACAAGTGCTCCAATATTAAGGATTGCAAACCCAAATGAAGACTTCATTGTATGAAAAGATGCATGAAAAGAAGGACTTGGTGGAGTCCTCAGTCAAAATGGATTTGTTATATGTTATGAATCAAGGAAGTTGAAGGAGCATGAAATACACTATGCCACTCATGATTTTGAGTTGGCAGCCATAGTTCATGCCTTAAGGAAATGGAGACACTACCTCAC
Source organism: Picea sitchensis (assembly GCA_010110895.2). Taxonomy (NCBI): domain Eukaryota; kingdom Viridiplantae; phylum Streptophyta; class Pinopsida; order Pinales; family Pinaceae; genus Picea; species Picea sitchensis. Next base: position 126,243 of record SNQJ01S0025099.1, read on the forward strand.
AGGGAAAATGTTTGAGCTAAGAACAGACCATAATGGTCTGAAATATTTATTTGATTAGCCAACTCTAAATGCTAGGCAAAGCAGATGGTTAGAATTTCTAAGTGAATATGACTTTGATATAAAGCATATCAAGGGGAAAGAGAACAAAGTGGTTGATGCACTCAACAGAAAAGTGCATGAAATGCATGCTACAACCATTAGAATGTACCAATCAGATTTGAAACCCATAATTTTAGAGGTTGCAAAATTACATTTGCAATACAAGGAATTAGTGGAAAAATTACAGCAAGGTAATTTGCAGCAGAAAATTGAAGAATACAAGCCAGATAATGATGAAATTCTCATGTACAAGGGCATAATTTATGTACCAAATTATTAGGAATTGAAAATCTGATATTGAGAGAAATGCATAATGTACCTTATGTTGGGCAACTAGGTTATCAGAAAACTATTGCAGCTGTCAAGGGCCAATATTATTGGCCAGGCATGAAGAAAGAAGTTGCATATTTTATTACCAAATGTTTAGAATGTCAAAAGGTAAAGGCTGAGCATAGACACCCAGTTGGTTTGCTACAGCCATTACCCATTCCTGAGTGGAAATGGGAAGTTGTAACAATGGATTTCATCACCAAACTTCCCAGAACAAACAAGAAACATGATTCTATCATGGTAGTGGTGGATAAGCTTACTAAAGCTGCCCTTTTTATTCCAGTTAAGCTCACTCACAAGGCAACCAACATTGTTGATGTTGATATGAGAGAAAATTCTAGATTACATGGCATACCCAAGACAATTGTGTCTGACAGAGATCCAAAATTTACCTCAAATTTTTGGAAGGGATTATTTAATGGATTTTGAACAAATTTGAATTTTAGTACAACTTATCATCCAAAATCAGATGGAAAAACAGAGAGGGTGAATCAAGTGATTGAAGATATGTTGAGGATGTATGTGATGGATAAACCATCAAAATGGGAAGACTACCTAAACTTGGTAGAGTTTTATTATAACAATGGGTACCAAACATCTCTAAAGATGAGCCCATTTGAGGCACTTTATGGAAGAAAGTGAAACACACCAGTAAGATGGGATAACCCAGCAGATAGAGCAGTGGTTGGGCCAGATTTTCTCAGGGAAATGGAAGAGAAAATGATAAAAATAAAGAAAAATTTGAAGGCTTCCCAAGATAGGCAGAAAAACTATGTTGATAAGGGCAGAAATCATAGGGAATTTAAAGTGGGAGACCATGTATTCTTGAAAGTGAAAGCCAACATAAGTTCTATGAAATTGGGAAATTGTTCAAAGTTGGCAGCTCACTATTGTGGGACATTTGAAATCCTAGAGATGATTGGTCCAATAGCTTATATGATTGCATTGCCTGCATCTATGTCTGTTCATAATGTATTCCATGTATCATTTCTCAAGAAATATATACTCGATACTAATCATGTTATTGATTGGAATGTGATTCAGGTGGAGCAAAAAGGCGCTTTCCAAGTGCATCCGGTACGCATTCTGGACCGAAAAATAAAAAATCTCTGGAATCGAGCCATAGAGCTTGTAAAGGTCCAATGGACCTGGTACAGTCCTGAGGATGCTACTTGGGAGCATGAGGATGCAATATAGGCAGAATACCCGTATCTTTTTGATTATTTTTGAAATTTTTGTTGTATATGAGTACATAATGCACTGAGGACAGTGCATAAATAAGGGGAGGGGATTGTAATATCCCTAGGACGAACCCAATTGTAATGTAAATGAAAATGTACTTAAGCTGTTGAGCTATTTGATATCATTTTTGTATGCACCTTTCATGGCATAATGTGCGCATGTACTGTGCAGTAAAATGATGAAGTGTGCATATTTTAGGATACTGCATGAAACAACTTAAGTGCGCATAACTTTGAGGCCAAGGAGCCTTGTGTATATGTTTTGTTTTATAGGTTGGTGAGCCAATTTTGTGATTATTAGTCCGGAGAGCCTAGATATTAAAGGCCACTGTGCCTACTTAGGCTGGTGATCCAGTTTTGTGATTATTAGTCAGGAGAGCCTAGATGTTAAAGGCCAGTGCGCCTACTTTTGTATATGTCTTAGCATTAATATAAAATACATCGTTGTGCGCAGATCGACCATGATAAAAGAGTATGGGGGACTAAACTCCACTAGTTAGGGAAAGGGTGGGGGCTAAAAGTTAAGGAAAAGGGGCTAATCTAGGGAGCTTAAGCCAAAAAGGAATATTATATTAATATTTCTTAAATTATAAAGTATGGATAATTATTTTATCCTAAGTTCCAAAGTTGGGGACAAGTGGGCCAAAGTAGCTCCCAACACACAAATATTGTTTGGACTTAGTTCATTTTCCATCATTCTTTCCATGATGCCTCCCATCATGGAGTCATCCATTCAATCATGCATGAGAATTCACTCATGCAGTCAACTATCCTCTATACTTCATGTCACTGTATCAGAACCTGTATCCATAGCCATACTTGTTGGTGTATCTGGTTAGCTTGGGAGATGGACGGAAGAAGCGGGTTTTTAGGCCCATGATCAATTCTCTGGGTGAGAGAATTGTTGGGAATTGATTTCCTGAAGGTGCTAAACTGTAGCTACAAGGCTCAGAGACTTCCTATCTGACTTGTTGTTGAAGCCCGGAAAGGAAGTGGGGAAGCCAAAGGATTGTTGAGCAGAGAAGGTGCACACTTCCTGGGGTGGGACATGCATGTGAAGAATGAGAGACTGTAGGTTGTTAGTTTGAGTTGGCACCTGTGACAGAGTCTTTCCCATTGTCTATGAACCATTAGCCTGGTAAGGAATCCCTTTACCCGGGTGGAGTTTAGTCCCAGCTCGGGGGTGACCCACTGCTGAGAATGATGAGCAATGTGGTCTAAGGCTGGGAGGTTCGTGGAAGGTCTGCACACAGTTGGTGATATTATTACCAAGATAAGTGTCAATTGTGTGATAATTTACATGCTGCATTATTATTTGTGTGTTTAGTTTTATGGGTTTATCCTATGTGTGGTTATAATTATCTGTATATTTATGGGTATTTCCTGTATATGTTGCATGTATACGTTTATTGTTATTTCAGTGTGAATATGTGCATATATATATATATATATGCAAGAATTATGTGTGTATATATTTTAATTGCATGCAGTTCAAAAAATTTATGTAGCCTAGCTCAGTTGGATGCTGGGTATGTTACAGCATGTTCCGCAGAGAGAACAAAAGCGTTCTCTAGTGTAGCATGGCCTGGCGTGGGTGGTCGGGGATGTTACATTAATGGTATCACATGACCTTGGGATGCATTCATCCAAAATATCTATGCAAGAAAGGAGAAACTACTAAGGGATGAAGCTCAAGCCCTAGATGCTCATGCTAAAGGAGGAAAGAAAAGGTCTCACTTCCAGAAGGAGACCCACTTACATAAGGAATCTCACTCCCCAAAGAGATTCACCCATTTCCATAAATAATATTGTAAATGTGTTGAACCTACACAAAATAGATCTAGCTAAACAATAATACACACATTTGCAAAGAGAATTGGAGAAAGAAGAAGGAGAGAAAGAATGAAAGAATTCTCATTAATCGTTGTGAATAATGAATAATTTACACATGATATACTCTATATAAATCAATGAGTGTGCACTAGAGGAGAATCAATGCACCATAGTGGTGGTCTAGAGTGATTTGGACAAACACCAGCAGTTACGGGATTAAACTGCCACCTAGTCTAGTCTCTCAGGAAATTACGGGAGTGAATTGCCACCTAGTTGAGTTAACTAGTCAACTAGTCTTCAGTTAACTGACTGAACAGAGAGTAGTGAGGAGTTAACTCAGGGAATCAAGGGTAATGCGTCAGTCTGGTGATGATACCAAGGCAAGGTCTAATTAACATGGTGATGATCCCAATGTTGCATGGTGACAAAACCAATGCAGCATCTAAACTCAACTCAACTAGTCAAACTGAAGTGTCAACTGAAAGAGAATATTCTCCCCTAAAATATAGGATACTGGATAATGACTAATTATGACTAATAAACAAGGAAAAACCTTAGGAAAAATAAATCCTAGGTGTGTGTGAAGTAACTCCAACACCCCCTTGAACATCACTATGGTGAAAATAAATAATCGGTCCCGACAACGAGGCCATGTTAGGTAGCCAAATACAAAAGATACACTGAAATAAAGTGAGTAAAGAGGGAAAACCTCATGGGAACCCCCCCCCCCTCAAGGTACAATGTATGTAAAAAGAATAACTACATGTTCTAGGAAACTGTGTCCTTCACTCCAAGACGACTTCGTAGAGAATGGAACTTCTACTCAACGAAGGTCTTGGTGAATATGTCTATCGTTTATTTTGCTGAAGGATATAATTGTAAGTCGATGATACTCTTGTGTACTAAGTCTTGAATGTAGTACATGTGGATCTCGATGCGCTTCGTCTGCTGCCTCTGAAATAGATCTCTGCAGAACTTTAGAGTGCTCTGGTTGTCACGCCAGATGACGATCAGTCGATGAAACTGAATTCCCAACTCAGTGAGAAAATGTTGTAGCCACATAGCATGAATGCTTATGTTAACTACCCCTCTATACTCTGGCTTGGATGAAGATAGAGAAATGACAACTTGCTTCTTGCTCAACCAACAGATAGGCCCGGAACCAAGATTGAGTGAGTAACCAGATGTGGACTTATGATCAGTGTTATTGCCAGCCTAGTCGGAATCAGTAAACTCGATGAGATCTGATGTATATTCTGAAGCATAATGAATCCCAAAGGTGATGGTACCTTGAACGTATCGAAGGATACACTTTGAAAATTTCCAATGTAGCTCATGCGGCTCCTGCATGAACCTGGAAATTGCACCAAATGCATATGAGAGGTTTGGTCTGGAGTGTGTGAGATACAAAAAGCTCCCCACTAGCTGTCTGTACAGTGTGTTTTCAACCAGTGGAGTCTCCCCGTGATCCTCAAGTTTGACTCCTGATAGGAAAGGATTCAGAGCAGACTTGCAGTATTTCATGTGAAATCTCTCAAGGAGATCTCGTGCATACTTGGCTTGAGACAGTTTGATGCCTGATGCATCCTGACTGATCTCGACTCCAAGGAAGAAATGTATCGAACCCATGTCCTTCATAAAAAACCCATCATGTATAATCATCTTGACTATAGAAATCACTGGAGTCGAGCACCCGGTGATCAACAAATCATCGACATACGAAACTAAAAGTAGAAGTGAATCAACTGTCCTGAGCATGTAGACATTCGGGTCTAATTACAACGTACAAATTTCCGTGACAATAGGTAGGAATCCATCTTGGCATACCATGCCCTTGGATCCTTCTTGAGCCCATAAAGTGACTTCTTCAGTTGACATACCAAATATGAGTCCTGCATAAATCCCTGGGGCTTCTCCATATAGATCTCCTCAGAGAGATCTCTGTGGAGAAATGCATTCTTCACGTCCATTTGATGGATTTCCCATCCCTTGGCTTCCACAATGGCAAGTGCCAACCGTATGGTGTCCATATTCGCTACTGGAGTGAAGGTCTCATCATAGTTAGTACCATGAACTTGTTGAAAGCCTTTGGCGGCAAGCCTAGATTTGTATCTTTTGATTTTTCCATCCGATGCACTCTTGCTCTTGTAGACCCATCCGCATCTGGCAAGTTTCCTCCCAGAAGGAAGGGGAACCAGATCCCAAGTCTGGTTCTCGAGGAGGTAGTTGTACTCCTCCTACATGGCGGATTCCAAAAAGGGATTTCTAGCAACCTTGCCAAAAGACTGTGGATCTGAAGAATGAACCAAGAAAAGATGCCTAGAGGGAAATGGTTCAGTGGAAGTGAGTGAAACAACAGGCTCCTTGAAATCAGATCGAGCCATCTTAGTATCGGTTGGATCACCAATGAGATCCCCTGCATTCTGAAGAGTAGTCTGTGCCCACTTGGGCCTCTGCTCTAGCTCTACAACTGCATCTGTATGCTCTAACTCTGCATCTGACTATAGTGAATCTGAATCTGAATCATATGAGTCCTTTGAATCAGAACTCTCATATGAAGTAGAGTCGACATGTGCATGCTCATCATCTCAGACAGGTGGAAGAGTGAAGGTGTCTGCATGCAGCTGTTGAGGTACATGAGAGACACTTTCCTTGAATTGGACACTACACTCAATGATGAGATGGTCCAAGGAAATATTAATAAATTGATATCCCTTCACACCGTCGGGGTATACAACAAAAATTCACTCAGTTCTCTATGGATCAAGTGCCTTCCTCTTTTCATAGGGAATCTTGGCCCATGCACATGAACCAAAAATACAAAAGTGGGTCACTTACGGTTTGAGGCCGCTCCAAGCCTCGTAGGGGGTCTTATCCTTGACAGGTCTATGGGGAGATCTGTTTTGGATGTATGTTGCACAATTAAGTGCTTCAACCCATAGTCTCTATAGTAGTGACTTTGCATGAAACATGCAAGATGTCATCTCCTTTAGAGATCTCTTTTTCCACTCAACAACTCCGTTTTGTTGCAGAGTATAGGGAACTGTGTGTTGTAACTGAATCCATGCCTCATGGAAAAGATTATGGATCTCATGATTTACATACTCTCCCCCATTATCAGTTTAGAGAACTTTGATATTCTTTCCAGACTGTGTCTCAACCAAGGCTTTGAAATCTTTGAGGTGTTGGAAGACCTCAGATTTTTTCCTGAGAAAGTAGATCCATGTAAAATGTGAGAAATCATTAAAAAAAATGAGAACAAACCTCACTTTGTTGATGTATGGATGCAGAAAATGACCCATAAAGTCACTTTGAATCATATCTAAAGGTGTGTAAGCTTGCTGAGACTTTCCTTTGTCGAATTTCTCTTGAGGGTGTTTTCCAAGAACACATCCCTCACATACTCCCTTGGAGAAATGGAGGTCTGGTAGACCATCAACCAATATTTTCTTTCTAAGTTGTTGCATGTATCTGAAATTCAAATATCCAAACCTTTCGTGCCATATCCTACTACTTTCATCAGCATGAGTAAGCAGTAAAGAAAAATCCGGTTCAATGAATTCAGAAAATGTATACAATCTAGATTGATGATTTACCTCACCAGTAGCAACCCTGGAGTTGGTTTTCATGTCATAGATGTCCACGGAATTGGGTGTGAATATGAATTTATTTCCATTTTCATAATTCATCATCTGATACACGGAGAGAAGGTTGACAGAAATTTTGGGAATGTGCATCACATTATCGAAGCTTCCGTTGGTGAGTTCAATCCTTCCTTTGTCAGTGACTTCGACAAAAGAGTTGTCCTGCATCAGAATAGTAGGACCTTTGCATGCATCCAAATAAGAACTTATTTTGAGGTAACCATGTGATGTGATGCTCCTAAATCTATGATCCAAGCATCGGGAGAAGAGTTTATGGCAATCAAGGCATGGCTAAAATTGCCTTTCTTGGAATTCTGATCTTTTGGCTTCTTCTTCTTGGCACCCTCGGGGATGCGATATCCAAGGTTGTTTTCTTGAAGTATTTGAGACATCATATCTATTTGTTTTTTCATGCATGAGGATTCCAAATGGAATCTTTTGTGACAGTACGCACATTTCTCCCCTTTTCTTCCCTTTTCCACTTTGGATCCAGAGGAATCGGTGAAGGGTTTTGTGTACCCTTCCTTCTTCGGATGTGCATGAAATTTTTGTTTATATTTATCTTTATATTTCTGATATTTGTGGCTTCCATCATGCACAATGAGTGCATGCACCCTTGGGTCTTTGCTTGTGCCCATGTTGATGAGCTTGGTTTGCTCTTGTGTCAGGGATTCGATAAAGTCCTCAAGAGAAGGCATCTTCCAGGTGGCTCCAGAGGCGAATCTGAGAGTATGGAGAGTGGATACAAATACAGAGAATTCAGGACCAAGCTTGGAGAGAATGGTGAGAACCATTTGTTTCTCCTCCTTCGATTTATCAACCCTGCAAGCTTTGAGTTGCGACAATAAATCCTTGAATTTTGTAAAGAAATCTTGGATATTGTCGAATATTTTTGGATCCAATGTGAGCAGCTCCACCTCCGACATGTGTCCCCTCATATCATCATATTTTCCAAAGATCCCTTCCAAGGTGTTCCAGGCTTCATTGGGAGTCGTACAAGAATATATGTGAAAAAAGAGATAGGGATAAATAAGACTGCAAATTGTTCTGAATGCCTCATCCATAAGATTTAAATAATTGGATTTTTCTATGGCTGATGTTGGTTATGTATCTGCATTCAAGGTTAACCTGTACAATCCTCTGGTTCGGATATGTATGGCTATTTTCTCCTTCCATGCAAAGTAGTTGTAAGGTGTAAGAATGAATTCTTTTTGGAATTCCATCTATCCATTGTCTTCAATCTTTTGTACCTGCAAAAACATTTGGTGTAGATTTTGCTTAGAAGTCTGTCGGCTATGATACCATGTAAATGTGTTGAATCTGCACATAATATATCTATCTAAACAATAATATACACATTTGCAGAGATAATTGGAGAAATAAGAAGAATGAGAGAAAGAATGAAAGAATTTTCATTAACCGTTGTGAATAATGAATAATTTACACAGGATATACTCTATATAAATCAATGAGTTTGCATTGGAGGAGAACCAATGTGCCATAGTTGTGGTCTAGAGTGATCTGGGCACACACCAGTAGTTACGGGAGTGAACTTCCACCTAATCTAGTCTCTCAGGCAGTTACAAGAGTGAATTGCCACCTAGTTGAGTTAACTAGTCAACTAGTCTTTAGTTAACTGACTGAACAAAGAGTAGTGAGGAGTTAACTCAAGGAATCAAGGGTAATGCACTGATATTTTGATGATACCAAGGAAATTTTTAATTAGCATGGTGATGATCCCAATGTTGCATGGTGACAAAACCAATGAGGCTTCTAAACTCAACTCAACTAGTCAAACTGAAGTGTCAAATGAAAGAGAATATTCTCCAAGTGGAATATTCTCCCCTAAAATATAGGAGACTGGATAATGACTAATTGTGACTAATAAACAAGGGAAAAACTTAGGAAAAATAAATCCTAATTGTGTGTGAAGTAACTCCAACAAATCTCACCCTCCAAGGAGATTCCAAAAGTTTCAGAAAGTCCAAAGAAGAGAAAAGGATTTCTCCTCTTATCAACGTTACCATTGTGACAATATGGGACATATTGCTAAGAATTGTCCAACTATAAGAGAATAACAAAATAATATAAATAAAAAAAGACACCATGCCCATGCAGTTGAAGATGATGAGCCACCCATGAAGATGATTAAAGAAAAGATTGAAGACTATGTTTTATTCTCTGCCCTCTCGGGATCTGTGTCACCTGGAGAGGACACTTGGATCATAGATAGTGGTGTTTCTAAGCACATGACATGTTAGAGAGACATTCTCTCTAGCCTTACAGAAAATAACTTTCCCTAGAAAGTTACTGATCCGAAAATATATTTTAAATGACTATGGTTGAGTTATTATGCATGTCTTCATTAACCAATTAAGGAAGATTAAAGAAAGAGGAAGAAGATATGAGAAGTTATCACGGTCATATAAACATGTAAAAAACTTAAATGAATCAGAAAACAACTGCAAACCATAACACCAACGTGATAACGAAGTTTGGTAATCTCGCCTACGTCTCTGGGATTTTGTCTCAGTGGGTGAGGCTTTCTTATTTTTTTTCAAAGCTCAATAAGTAAATCACAATAGTGCCAAAAGTCTACAAGACTGATCTAGTCTTGTTCTCCCAGATCTATAGAACCCAACATATGAAACAACACTCAAATCAGATCCTCGGAGCTCCCAGAAATGGCCTGCAAAGGTGCGTTCCTCAACAACTTTCTTGCATAAAAATGGTTTTTTCTTGGCTTTCCTTCATCACAAATATTCTCTGAATGTCCCCCGTCATGGCCTTAAGAAGGCCTGGTTTATATAGATCTGAAGTTGGTAACCATCTTCCAACTTCCTGCCAAGATCTGGCCTAAAAAAGGGCCCAATATTGGCCAAAAATCTTCTATAACAGGCATAAAATCACTGAAAATCACTATTCTATAGTGTAAAACCCACACGTGTAACAAATAATCAAAATTAGCCACCTAGGGTTGGGTGAGCGCTCCATTTTAGGGTCACATGTCATAACAGGTGGCCAAGCGCCAGCCCAAAGGGTTGCGCGCAGGCCCCTAGCCTGAATATAATGGTCACGTGGTGTATTTGTATAGGAGCATGTTGTTGGCACAATGGTAGACCTGGGGTTCACTCCAAGAGTGCACCAACAAGCCCTAGATACTAACCCTTTTGGAAACGCCTGCGAAGTAGATGCAGTCTCACCCGAAGCAGCTAAGAGGGGGGTTGCAGGACAGACGTGTCTACAACCATGGGAATATCAAGTGGAACTAATACAACAATAATGTAACATTCATATATCTCTTATCATATAGATTGATTATGCGCAGCTATACATCTGATCTAACACAATAATGCAAATAACAGTATAACAATGACAAGGATCCAGGCATCAATCACACATACAACAAAAAATATATGTGGTTCACCCTCTCTCTAGGGCTACGCCCACAAAATTGTGCTTAGGATATATTAAGGTAAAGCTTACAGTTTTGATTTGCGCTCTTAGTCAGCAGATCTTCTATTTCTTCTTCTCTCTGTCTCCCACCTTCCTACACACCCAACTGGAGGACTTGATCTTTATACACAGTTGAAGATCTTACAATACCAGAAGGCTCTCCCTCTCAACACTCCTCTCTCTCACAGTACAATAATATCTCAATCAATATCAATACCCAACCTTAGTACCAACCCGACCTAGGTCCTCTCGACCTCTATTTATACATTATAGTCCCTCACTGATAGACTTAGGTCGAACCCTAGGTGTCAAAACCCTAATTACCCAAAACCCTAGGTATCTAAAACCCTAGGTCAACTCAACCCGTGTTTTCAGGGCTTCACCAGCCTATATTTCCTCCCTTCTCGCATGGTTCTCCAAAGCATCCAATGGTGGCTTTCTCTGCTTGCTGAGTTGTCTACGATTATTTTCTATTGCTAATGTGTCATCCTTGATCTCCTCTTTCAACGGCTTGCTTTTCCATGCTTCACTCCATTTTTTTTGCTCTTTTGCTTACTTCGACCCAGGGACAGTCACTATGTCTCCCTCGTAGTTCATGTTTGACCTCTTCTTCCTCGATCTTTGCTTTCTTCCATATCCAAGGGCCAACAGGCCCCCAACACTCACCTGTGACTTGTCCCGAGGCACTTTAGTTCTGATCCTTCCATGTCACTTCACTTTTGGACTGCGGAGTGCAGCCTTTGCTTTCTGCTCCATGTTGTTAGAACATAATCATGTATGGGGTACTTTCCTAAAGGAAGCTTCCCCTTGGGCCAAGAAAGAGATTCGAAAACCCCATTTTTCCCAAAGTTTAGAGGGTGGGTGCGTCATTTTAGCGAGCAGGTAGTTTTGGACGACAAAGATATTCCCGCCTAGATCTATGTCTGAGGTTTCATTCCAGAGCCCCCTCGCCATTCTACCTTTAACGAAGGGAGGGGGGGGTCCGAAATTGGGCACGCATCTCTCAAACGGTCAAGATTGGGGTGCCTAGATCAATGAGGCTCAAGCAATTCCGAACCCCCTTTGCCATTCTTCCTTTAATAAAGGGGGGGGGGGGGTCCATAATGGTGTGGTATTAACGTGGGGCCCCCTTCTTGTCGTGTCGCCTTCTGTACCATTTTCTCCCTTGCCATCTATTCTCCACTTGATCGCGTGACATGGCCCGTTTCCTTTGGCCCCTCCTCATCCTCTGTCATCTGTCCCGCTCCCTTCCACGTCATCCCTTCATAAATAATGTGTCCCCCGTTACCATTATATCCCGTCACCTTCTCTCTTTCCTTGTATCCTTATTCTTGCCATGTGTCTCACCCCTATTGTTTATGTGATCACTCCCTTTCCCCTTTCCACGCTAAGCATGCCAAATCCTCCATGCCTTATCCATTAGATCGTTCAACTGATCTAGGTGGCACCATGAGAAGACCTCCATGTCCCAAAGGGTAGAGTTGACCAGGACTGTTCCTGATCCAAAGAAAGCAGTTATTGAAGTTGTTGGAGGTGGTTAGACATCGTCTCCGCCATAAATGAAAATTCAGGAAAAGGATTAAAAGCATGTCGATTCATTTGCAGGTCAGTCAGGAGTTTGATTGCATCTGTCATAAGTGCACAATTGTTCAGAGTCTACATACACAAACTGCCAGAAGACATGCAGACGCAATGTTTTTAATACAGTGACTCGTTTTCACTATTGTTGTTTTGTTTTGAGTATATGTAGGCATTTTTTCCATTTTGTAATCTATCGATGGTTGAGCTAGGCTCCTAATTGTAAAGTTTAAATGAAGCACTGGTTGCTCTGGTTATGTATTGGCACTTGAGACTTCTTACCTTATGAATGTTAGCCTCTTTCCATATCTTTGTTTACACTGTGTTAGAACAACTCAAAATTGGAGGATCCAGTCGAGTTGCGCTGTTATAGGATGATGTATGTTGGATCACTGTAATAGTTTCATTGTTTCTAATCAGTTATGGTATTTTCTCAATGCTGAATGATTTGGAATTGGAGGATCCAGTCAAGTCACCCTTCAGTTCTCCGAAACTCTGAACCAAGAGGATCTTGTATTCTGAGTTTTTCTTCCTCAAGCTGCTGAAAGGCTTGATGCCCAAGGCAGTATTGCTCACTCATCTCACCAAGCCTTCCATCTGCTCATTTTATAATCAACTCACTGACGGAAGTTAGATCAAGACCTCTTTTGTTTTTACATACCAGGCCAGGTTTCCTGAGTTAGAACGATATCTTCCTGGGTCTCTACCCATTCGATCACCCCATTAAATTTATTCGTGACATAAACTGATGGGCGTTGGGCTCTGCTCCTGTCGCAATCTAGGAGTGACTTCTGATGCTAACATTTCTGGCACTGTTGTCGGGGATGAAGTTGAATACTTTCCCCGGGATTGAACGACAACGATTAATTGATTCTGAAGGTGCATTAAATATCAGAATTATTGAGATTGCTACTGTGCACCTGGTGACTCCACTGACGTGACTCCGCTGGGGAACCCATAAGCGACTCCATTGTTTCAGCCATGGCTTCTAGAGGCAGACACACAAGGTCTACTCCTCAGCTGTCGTTAGCGCCACCTGAAGCTGACCCAGAGAAGATTAACAGAAAGGGAAAGTCCTCTGAAGGTGGTACTTCTACTGCTAAACCAGGTATTTCTGATGATTTTCATGATTTTATAGAAACTCCAACCCCTTCATTTCATCCTGTTTTATTACCTTCTGTCAGAGTTTCCCATAGTCTAAATTTTGGGAGTGTTCCTGCTGGATTTTCTCCTACTGGTCTTGAATTAGTAGGAGAAACCCTTTTCACTCCCCTCTTCCCCGAGGTGGTACCCTGGTTTAGACCTAGGCCCTCTGAATATTATCCTACCCCGAGTCTTACCACCCCTCCTCCTGTTATTACTGTTGTTGAAGGAAGCAAAATTTCTATTCCTTTTAGCATGCAAGCCTGTTCTCCAGATTTGTTGCAGTCCCCCTCCCATTATGTAAGCTCAGCTCCTGTCTTTCCACTTCAAACCTCATCTCCTCATAGTTCCCCTACACCTGTTGTTCCTATGGCTGGTGCTAATCCCCATCTAAATAGAATGGACACCATAGTGGCTACCTGTTGTTGGGTATTCTACCCTACGGACTAATAAGCTAGGGCTCTAAACTTATACGCAGAAAATGACCCTTAAGATTCAAATTTTAACCTTCTACCCAAAATCTCAACCCCTTTTCGAGCAAACAATGGAAGAATTAACTCACCTTTTTAACGATGCTTGAAGTAGATCCTCCATTGAGCCTTCTATTTCCTTGATGTTGCTGCCCCTTCTACAAAGCTTCCTGCAATCAAGATAAGACTACAAATGCATGCTACTGATCTAATAGGGGGTTAGAAATAAAACATAAATCAAATGACATAGATGAGATTCATGAACTTTGGGACGGGAAAAGCATCTTTTTTCATTAGTCTCAAAATGAATCACTTACAATGAGTTCTGAGACTGGCNTCAAACAATGCCAGCGTAACCCTAGTCGCTCTCAAATAAATGAGTTTACGAATCTACTCAAACAACACGGCAATGTAGAAGCAAAGAATGTGTTTTATTGGTTTCAGAATACTCGAGCACGCAACAAGAGGAAGGAGAAAAAGGAGAGCCGTCAGAAGCAGCGATCTCGATTTGAATCAACACCTCAGGGTTTGAATGAAAAAGATACTGTCAAAAGCTTGGACGCTCAAACCTGTTCTTCTCCAACTAAAGGTAAACTGTACTTGTTTTGTTTTTTAAAAGTCCTCAGCGTTTCCATCGTAGTTCTTTTCTTATCTTGTAGCCATGTCTGTCTATAATCAGCTGATCGCATTATCGTGGATTCTTCAAAGGGTGTGGCGGACTTTTCAGCACAGGTAAAGAGAATTTAATGGGCAGTTTGTTATTTTCTTCGTTTTTTTATTGTTACATCTAGGTTTCACATATGCTTTTCACTCTGTGATTGATTGTCCACGTATTTTATATTATGGTGTAGGGAGACCCAAATTCAGCAGAATCAGCCTCAACACAAAAGTTGTTACCAATTGATTT